>CAJNIZ010043160.1:122680-139035 GCA_905231905.1 Symbiodinium pilosum
TCGCGCTCGCGCAATGTGCTCGTCGCTTCGCCGCGGCATACGGTCTCCAGAGATTGCATTTTTTTAACCTATATCGCCAGGCGACGCTATGCTAAAAATATCTCACTTGAATCTACACATGTGGGGTTCTCCGGTCCTTTAATTGTTTCTTTTCTCGGATTGCTTCTCGATGTATTTGTTTCCTGCATTGCAAGTATGGTAGAAAGACGATTCTGGTACACGTTGGGAAAACCGCGCTCAGGCAGCATGGCCGACTGGGTGCAACACTGAGACAGGGTTGTTTTTCCCTTGACAGTAGATGTGTTAGATGTGCTGATCACTGCAGCTGTCGTTCCATGTCATGAGCATCAGTGACGTCATCACCCCAGCAGGCTGCAGGCATTTTGCGAATGAATCTTTACCTGGACGCCTTCTCTTGACTGTTCTGGAAGTATCTTTGCCATGCAGTAGTGCTTCTTGAGGCTTTAACAAGAAGCAGGCCGGGGGCAAGCTTTGAACGCGCGCTGCGTTTCTTCGGGCATCAGGGTGGGCTGCGATTGCATGAGATCCAGTAAGTTTTTGTACGGGCAGGGGACACTAGCTATTCTTTCGTTTTTGAGTCTAAGACCTGGCAGGGTTTGATGGCTGCAAGCTTCTGGCCCAGAGTTCGTGCGCTCTCTCACTCTGTCGCTCTCTCTCCTCTCCATCTCCCTCGCCCTCTCCCTCGCCCTCTCCCTCGCCCTCTCCCTTCAGCTGACTGTAGCTTGAAAAGCTGACAAACCGCCCTCCCTGTCTCTTCACGCCACGATTCAACGCTGCTTCTCTTCTATGCTGTTATGAGACTGGCGTGAGAAGATGGGAAGCGTCAACATCAAAGCTGTACTTTCGAAGATCCGACTTGGCAAGCCAGAACTATGGACCTGTGATTTTAAGCTATGGTTTCATAGATGAAGAATGCCATTCTAGCTTATACATGCGACAGAATTTGAAATCTGCCACCATATGGCAAGCGTTTTGGCGAAGGAGCGGGGTCCAGATCTGCCCGAGGCCTTCTGAGCTTTCTGAGCTTTGATGTTTCGACCTGCCAATTAAGCTGTAGGAGTTGGGACTCCGAAAAGCTGTATCACGCGGTCAAGAGTTTGTCTGAGGACCTAGCAGATTACAGGAACTTAGGAACCAGTTCCTTGGCAGCTCCCTTTCTACAGAGCAGCGACTTGATGCGGAAGCCCACCAATGCTGAATAGCTCTTACCGCTCGCAGCCCAGAGAACTCCCTGCGTTGGGAGACCTTGCCGGGAAGCGCAGGGCTTCCTTGGCACCTTATTCCAAGAAGGAAGATGCCCTGGTGACGGCAAGCCACAGCCAGCAGCGAATACCCTTGATTTCCCTCCCACGACCCAAAACACGTGTGACTGCCCTAGCTGGAGCAGCTTGTTAGTGTGAAGCAGAGAGTGCTGATGCTAGCGTGACCTGCCATGGGCTCAACCCACAACTGCTCATCTACCATACCTTACGTGAATGTTGTAAGGTGGAATCCATAGGTTGACGTATTTGGAAGATGTCTTGCCAAAGATGCACTAGGGAAACTAGCACGCATCAGTCCAGTGCTACATGGCCACACCTGCACCAAGCATTCCCAAGCCGTCTTTTCAGCGTGACTTTGGGGATTGTGGAGATACCACAGCAGAATTATGGAATCATAGCTCACTCTAAGCTAAGCCACGATGTAACAGGAGTACAGTATCCTCCAGAATCCGTAATCCCCAGCATGCTTCAGAAACATGCCTTTCAGCGAAATCGCTGGCATGTCTGGAACTGTGGAAAGTGTCTTGTGGGGTTAAACGGTTCAAGCGAATGTGTAGTTCTTTAGCAGGAAATCTTGCAACAATCTAGGTTTGCAGCATTGACTACAGGACCAATACCTTCACTAAAGGGCCATTGACCTTGCGGCTCCGTTGTTCGTCGATCTTTCGCGCCAGTTCGGGCTGGCCTGTGCAAGTTTCCCGCGAAGCGGGCTTGCGTTTCGTACTGAAGGACCTCGTTGTGCTCCTGGTTGTAGCCTTTGGCTTGATCCTTGAGTCGTCAGCAATTTCGTGAAGGATCTTGATCCTTCGTTCCAATGATGGTGGTCTTTTCAGCCCAGGAGCAAAATTCTTAAGCTCTCTTATTCACTCCCGCCCAGTTGCGTTGTTTCACGGCAAAATGGAGCATGCTCTTGCACAGAATTTAGATGAATCTAGGGACGCCAACATTCAAGCAACCCTAGACACACCGTTGTGTTTGAGGTCTCCGGCGAAAGGCACCCAAAAAGCATTTACAATCCATGGGCCTTCATGTTCACCATGTCATTCTGCTGTGGTTTTTCTACGAGCCATCACAACCCTGCTCTTTTGCGTAGCTCAGTTTTGACCATGTGCACAGTTCCACCTACGTCGCAAACCCTCGCCTGCCTTTTGATAGCTTTCCCGCAGAAAAAGTGCAAGGACAGTTTTCCATCTAAACAAAACGGTTTCTGTGCACTCTCAACCCTTCTATGTCAGAGGTTCCAGCGGTCGAGCGCGATGATCTTCCGTAATCGTTTGTTATTGGGGCCTGCATTCCAAACCATGTTTCCTTGCTTGTCTGCTTGCTTTTTTCGCAGCAGCAGGTTCCGTGGCTGCTTTCAAGCTGTTCAGGCTTTAGCTCACCCAGATGTTTTCTGCATATTAGGTAGGACTGTTGGAGTAAATCTCAGTTGACAAATTTAGCTGAAGCTGCAAGCATTTCGTAGCTGCTTTAGTTCAATCTCCTGTCCTAGTTCAGTCATGGGCAACGCCTGCCCATCCAGGAGGCACGAAAACCCGCAAATGTGTAGTGCAGAGCCTGTGCTTGCAAATCTCTCTCAACTTCTGAAATCTCGCCTCCTAGTCTCTGCTTGCCCGAGGAGTCGACGTGATGACCAGCCCGTGTATCCCAAGGCAGTGTGTGTCAGGGCTAAGGCGGCTTTGCTTACAAGGAGAGCCTGAAGAGATGCCAGAGTCTGCTTCGTGTCTCAGGAAATTGTTTCACCTGAGCTGTGAGAGTACCGATATAACCGATGCCGGGAATCGACTTCGAATCATGTCCTTGTGCAACACACAAAGAACACAGCAGTGCGCTTGTCATTCAAAGGAAGCCGGCTCGTTAAAAAGATGGTGGCCTCAGCTTCTTGTTGCTTAAGACTGCCTGAAGATGCCTGACGTGTTTTTGTGGCCTTTGAAAGTGCGGCTCTCACCAGAATTATTTTGTTAATCCGCGGTGCTGAGCCATACTGGTCTTCATTTTTCCTACCTGCTTGCATTACCGCATAAGGGCGTTGCCGATCAAAGGGTGCGATTTGCCAGCGCGAGACGGGCAAAAGCTTGCAAACGGGAAAGTTTTCTAAGGGACTGAAACAGCGCTGCGCATGTCTATGTAGGGCTTCAAACCTTTCTCTCAAGGGAACTGGGGAACTGGGCAGCTCTGGAAAAAGCTGGCGTCAGGTCACCATGCAGATGGTGCATGATCGGGGTCTTGTGGTCATCATGGGCAAGGCAGAGCTCGCTGACGCTCGCTGACACCTGAACGTGATGTCGCCACAATTCCTAAGTGAAGCTTCAAGCTAACTCATCTAGCTTTGCCATGCAGCCGTTGCAAGGCAACAGTCTCTCAACCCACCTTTGCAGAAGCCCACATGTTTTAATTGATTTACTCACCACTTGGGTTTCCGCAACACCTAAATTATCCTTCAAAGAATCAAGCGAAGGCGTACTTATGCAATCATCAGGATGATCGGGGATCCGTTCATTCGTGGCCAAAAATCAAGTCAATAGATGTGGTGTGGCTCCAGGCCTACAATCTGAAGGATTATGTGGCTAAGCATCCTGGTGGATCTGACATCCTCCTTGGCATGTTTGGGAGAGATGCGACGGCTCCCTGGGCTGGACTTTACAAAGCTTTTGTAGTCTGGCTGCAGGCCAGGCTTATCTGTCAGAATTTTTGAGGTCGAGTTCGAGACCATGCGCCATTCACCGGCAGCCCTGGACCAGGCTTAGCTGAAACACGGAAGTAAGTTGACATTTTCAGAGATGCCCCCCCCAGCGTTGTCAGGTGAGCCACCTCTTTGTGGGTGCCGTGGACAGTCATGCAGATGCAGAGGACATCGCAGCGTCTCGGCTTGGGCTTACGCCTCGGAGCCAGATGTCTCAAATCTAGGCGACAGATGCGACAGCAGGAGGCTCTGATGCCTACACGTACAAGCCATAATATGCCATAATTGTCTTTCAAGAAGATGCTTTGCCAAGGACCATGCCAATGGCAGGAAAAGGCTGTCCTTGACAGGCGTTGCCTGGGAACTGGAAGTTGCCGTGGATGCTAGGACACTTTTGCCACAGGGGATCTTGCTGTGCCAGGTGGACGACAGCACTCGCGGGCCAACATGCAAGAAAACAGTTGGTGGGATGTCGGCGAGCGAGGCGGCTTGCTATGAGAATGTCTAATCGGAATTTATTCGGAATTTATTGGGCATGTCTAGGATGGGACTTCTTCAAGCTTTTTGAAGCAAGGTTGCTTTGAGACAAGGCTCGGAAGGGAGAGGGAGAGGGAGGTAGCCATTTTGGCTCAAGCCACTACCACATCAAGCCCTCCTCCACACTCCGTGAGCCCAGCCTAGGAAACTCCCTCCTTCTGATAGTGCGAGGACGGGCTGTAGAGACTTGATTCCCCTGCCTACTGCCTCCATAAGCAATCGAGCAAGAGGGCAAGATCGGAAACACTACGCGTCTACAACGTGAGCCTTGGAAACACCATCCGCTACCTGTTCGGTCCACTACGGCATCAGTTGCTGCACGACTGCCCTACCTAGACCACTTGAGCCCCCTGTTCACGGTGATTCTGCACGCCACCCTGGCTGGGAGACAAAGTTCGTCTACCTTAAGTTTGTGACTCTGGCAACGACTCCATCCTCGCAAACTACACAATGGCGAAAAAGGAACAACAAGGGGCAGCACCAACGCAGGCAACAGTTGACGTGGAACTGGACAGTAGCCCTGGACATAAAAGGCGCTGCTCAAGCCCTACACCACCTTCGTCAGGTACACCGCTTACCCTGGAAGTCTTCCAGTCAACGATACAGCCACTCCTGACCCAGATCAACAACATAGACAGCAGGATGGGCAACATTGACACCAGAGTGGGACAAGTCGAAAATGCTTTTGCGGAGCGCATGAAAGAGCAGGTGTCCTTGCTCACAGCAATCACGCACACACAGACCCAACACACAACAGACTTGGCATCGCTCCAGCAACAAGACAAGCACACACAGGCAACCATCACATCAATACAAGACCGCCTCACAAAGCTGGAAACTACGCCACCAACGCTCCCAGCCAGGGCAAATTCCAGCACCACAGCGGAAGAGAGGCAACCAGCACTAATCATGGGAGGTTGGTCAGACGACCAGGATGCAACAGTGACACTACAATTGGCGAAGGATGCGGTCACCTCTCTACAGCTGGATGTGGATATGGAGGAGGCTTTCGTGCCCGGGGTGAGAAGAGGCTACTTGGTGATACCATACACCGCCCGCAGAGCAGAAACCGAAAGCAACATGCACAGTCGACTTGCAGCAGCCATCCAAAAAGTGAGGCAAGCCAATCAGGCCACAGGGGCAATCAACCAGGATGGATCGGTCAAGCGTTTGTGGATGGCATACTCGCAAACTCCAGAAAGGAGGAGAAGGGCAAGATACGCTGGCAAAGTCAAAAGGTTGATGCTCGAGCAGGGGGGAAACAAAGACAGTCTACAGGTGGAGTTTGCCACTGGGACTTTGTGGTACCAAGGCCGGCGCATAGCCAGCGCAACAGCACCACCACCGCAAGGCAACAACACCACCAAGTGCGCTCTGGGCTGGGTTGACGCTGAGGCAATCAGCGGTTTCACTCGCAAGAGTAAGGAAACCATCCTTACAGCATGGAACGTCCTCATAGACTCACTGCTACAGCAGTGAAAAAGGACAAGGAAGCCGGCGACACAGGAGACAACCAAGTTTCACTGCCACATAGGCACATGGAACCTTGGAGGGAAAGCTCTAAGAGACATTCCTCAAATGCTCCATGAATTAGGCAATCACCCTCAACTGGGCAAGCCAGCAGTGTGGCTTCTTCAGGAGGTCTCGCCCGAAGTGGAAGGCCTGCACTGTCACAGAGAGCACAAATGGACGGTCCTTGCAAAAAAGGGGCCTTCGGAGTGGAGAGGTACAGGCATCGCCTTTCACGCAGATGTCATCACGCACATTGACACAAGCGAAGCAAGCATCGGAGCAACTCTTCACACAACTATGGGAAGCAAACTCCACGTCATCGCGGCACACCTTCCACATCATGCCACCCTTGACCAGACTCACCACATCCTGCAAGCTTGGCAAGCACAACGCCCACAGCTGCAGCGCCACCCATGCATCATCGGAGCAGACTGGAATGAAACCTTCCACACAGCAAACCAAACAGCCACCACAGCCAGAGGGGAGATCATATTGGACTGGCTCTCGCAACACAATCAGCACCTGCCACACCAACAAGACAACACGCCGTCATACCACCCGTGCAACACACAAATGCGAAGTCGGCGCATCGACTACATCAGCACATCCAGAAAGGTGTTACAACACATATCCCCCGAGCCAGGCTCCAGGGATTATGCCCTTAGTGACCACGATGCAGTCATCTCACAGTTCGCCCAACATGGCAACCAGGAAGCCAAGGCCAACACCTTTTCGCACCACCCAAGGAACTCAAGATGCTGGGAGCCAAGTTGCCAAACCCCCCATCCAAATCACACCCTTGGGACAGCCTGGTGGACTTCGCGGCCAACATCACAGAAGCATATCCGAAAGCAAAGTTCCAGGAAAGCAAGCAACTCAAGCAACACCGTCACAAGCTGACCTCGGGGCAAATCCCGGCAGACCAAGCCCGGCAACACTGGAAACTCATCCAGGCAGCGCACAAAAGGGAAAAGAAAAAATGGGATCACACACAAGCAGTCAAAGCAGCGCGGGGCGACTGGCAAGCCTACAGGCAAAACAAAGACAAGCCACAGCAAATGCAGTGGGGGCACAGACTAATCACAAGCGCAGCCTGGCAGAGTCAGCTGACACAGCACTTTGAAGCCATTTTCAAACAACAGCCCCCGGACCAGGTTGCATCAGAGTTTGCAAGGATGCGCCAGTTGTTGAACGCAAGGTGCAAACTATGCCCATACAAACCCGTGGAGGAGGAGGAGATACGAGCCATCCAGGAAAAATGGAGACGTAAAAAAGCGACAGGACCAGACCGAGTATCCAATGAGGCACTCGACTTCTTCATGTCCCACAAAGAAGCGGCCTCCAAGCTAATCTGGGTGCTCGACGACGCGCTCTACAAGGGCAACAGCCCCTCCAGCGGTTATCAAGACATCACCGTGCTCCTCCCCAAAACAGCCCAGCCCGCCAGCTGGAAAGACACACGACCCATCACACTCAGCAACACAGTTGACAGAACCATGGCCCAGTTACTGCTACACAGATGCAACCACATCCTCCAACAAGCGCCACCGATACACCAGTTTGCAAGAACAGGCAAGCAAGCAAGCGAGCTACTCACCATCATAAGAAGAATGACGAGGATGTCCAGGGATTGGGGATTCAACCTTTGGATTCTCAAAATAGACATCCGCAAGGCCTTCGACACCATTAAACAAACATCCGTGGCAGCAGTGGTCGCAAGCAAACTGCAACACACACACCCCTGGGAAGCCAAAGCATGGCTTAGCATCATACACGGCGCAGAGCTCCACGTCATCCCCGCCCCCCCAGCAAGCCAGCAACCAATCCACATTGAGCAATCAAACGGTGTCCGAACCCGGACTCGCCAATCCTCTTTGCCCTCAAAGCAGGACAAATCCTGGAGAGCACCCTGGAAGCACACCAGACACCACCAACAGTACAAGGCAACCCGGGCCCCCCCCACGAGGGCGTGCAGTTCATGGATGATACCTACTTATGGGCAACCAACCTGGCAAGACTCCAGAGGATGGCCACAGATATCCAGCAAAGACTCCAGCAACACGGCATGAGCATACAACCAGACAAGACCCAGTTCATACAGAGTCACACCACAGAACAGCCCTCCACCATCAGACTAGGCAAGGAGACCATACAGGCAAGAGACCCAGCCACCCCCATTAGCGTGTTCAACCAACCTGTTTCCTTCCAAGCAAACGAAAGTCACCTTGCGGCCCACCTCGCCACCAAAGCCAGAAACGCCTTCCACAAACAAAAACACATCCTCACCTCCAGCGCACCCATCCTAGCCAAGCTCAAGCTCATAGCCACGACCATCACAACGGCGGCCCTTTGGGGATGCGAAAGCTGGCCGGTCCACCACACACTCCTGACGGCAGCCAACGCAGCACAGTACAGAGTCGTTGCCAGGGCCATGGGACTCAAGAGGAGGCCAGGAGAAACAGTCCATATGGAAACTCCACGGACACATCGCGCGACAGGAGGGGGCAGCGCCGGACAACGTGGCACAAGCCACCCTTCAATGGCGCAACCTAGCCTGGTGGAAAGCAGAGCAAGCCAAACCCAGAGGCGCCCGTCACGCCACACGATACAATCCGTTCCTAGATGTGGAACGGTATGTAGTCCACACGGCGGGGCTGAGCTGGCAACAAACAGCCAACAACAGACAGGCCTGGACACAATTGCAAACCAGCTTCATCCATGCCCATGACATACCCTGGAGCACAGGAAAGCAACCAAGCATTCAGAACCTGCGCCAAACGGGAGCAGCCAACACAACACAAGCAGCGAGCAACACGCGGACACTCATGATACACGACACGCGACCGCCTTCCTGCAGACAAGCCAAGCACACACCGCTCACCAAACACACAGCACCCAGACGCCGCAAGAAAGAAAGAAGAAGAAGACAGTTGCAGAAGGACAGAGCCTGGCAATCGCTGCTAGCACAGTTGGAGCATGACAGTGCATGAGGTCCAGTGCAGTAACAAATCAAGGCAGCCAGCAAGGAAAGCAGCCAAGACAACCACAAATCAGCAGCCACTCAGCTCAAGCAACCAGCTGTTCCTGCTCCTAGACTGTGGACAACCATGGTCAACCTCAACCACACCCTGCTGGTGCTCTTTGCCACGTTGGCGCACCGCAACGTGACCGCGATGGAGCACAACGACAACGACACGACGGAAGAGGCGTGGCCAAGTGAACAAGGAGATGATCACCAATGGGGAGATCGGCAGTGGAGCTCAAATTGGAATGGCGGCTGGAACCAGTGGTGGCATAGCCATTGGAACTGGGGCTGGCAGGAGCAAACCCAGCCCGAAACAGCCGAGACACAAGCGCTAGGCAGCAGAGACAATACACGCGACCGGCAGCGAAGCACCCCCAGGGGAAGCAGGGTCACAAGAACAGGAACAGACCGAGCCAACGCTCAACAACCAAGGAGCCACAGTACAGCAGCAGCAGCCGCACCAGCAGCCAACCTCCTCACTCACATTGCCCAACGAGGCAAAGAATGGGCATGGCACCGTCCCCAACCAGAATCATCACCCAGCCATGCCGTCCGACACAGGCCATGGTGGGACACGCATCCCATTGACCAGGGAGAGCCCGCGCAACCACAAGCCCTAGACACAACCACAGCAGACAGAAGGGTTTGCCAAACAGCCACGCGCAAGACCTCACGGCAGAACAGCTCAGAATCCACCCCTCAAGACTCCAAGCAGCCAAGCGAGCCCAAGCGTTGACAGCAGAAAGAAGGCAAGCTGCAGCCAAAGCACAGCAACGACCAGCGGGGACACAACCACAAAGCTCGGTGGCGCGCTCGGCCCAACCAGCGTGCGCTGGAGCCACAGCAAGCGGCCAGGAAGCCACACCACGTGCACCACAGCCCAAGAGCACAACAGCCGCTGCAGCAGAAGGAGACGCCGCGACACAAAACCCTAAGCCCAAAGCAGCACCAGCCACCACACGACAAGCGCAGTCTGCAGCACTTCCCAAAGCCACACCAGCCACCAAACAACAACAAGAGCAGTCAGGGCAGAGCTCAGCCTCAGAAGCTCAAGCCAACCCCCAAGCCAACGCAATGGCAGCCCGGTCACCTCCATCACATCCAGCGCCACCGCAACTTTTGGAACCGACGCAGCAGCAGCGCATACCAATGGCCAACAGACCCACGCAACACACCCCAACACCACACATGACAACGCAGCCACAACAACAACCGCAACAGCAGCAAGACCGGCCAAGAAGGTGGGGGCCACAAACACAGGAGGAGCAGCAGCGGTACCAGACCAACTTCGTGGCAAGACACAAGCAAGAGCAAGCGCAACAACAAGCCAACCCACCACCAGCACAGTGCGCCGCAGCTGAAGCCACCGACGAGCCGAACCAACAGACGGCCACACACAACACTGCAGCCACCGACCCAACACCACCACACGAGGGAGGCACGCAGCAAGAACAACCAAGCCAGCAGCCACTCCAGCAAGCAACAACGCACCCGCTGGCCAACCAACCAACCACCCAGCAACAGGGGCAGCAGCAAGGCGAAGTATGGGCCGCGCCGGGAGAGAGGCGGATCATCCCCAACTGGGAGCAATCCTTCGCGGCCAGACATGCCCGTCGGCGCCTACACCCCGCGGGTGCCCGCTCGCAGGCTACAGTCCCGACGGGAGTCCCGGAGCACACGGACCCGGAACCGCCGAGAGAACAGAGTTTGCACGTCACCGGCGATGCGCTCCCCGAAAGCCAGCAAGTGTGGCGAGTCACACGACTGGGGCACCAGCAATTTTTGTTGGAGCCGCAACCGCAGCAGCAAGCCACAACATTCTACCACGATTTCAGCACAGTCCCCCAGCAACAACAAGACACCGCTACAAGCCAAGAGGAAGCGACGCAGCTGCAGCCATCCACATCAACACACACATCCCCGGACAACACCCAACCCGAGGCAGGCCAATGCCCGAACCCGGGCCACCATGCAGAAGCGGAAGCAGATCAAGACATAGCAGAGGAAACCTCCTACATGCAGAGGTTCTTGAGTGGACCAAGGCCTGGAACAAAGCATAAGGAGAAGCCAGACCAAGAAGCAGCAACAAAGCACCAGTCAACAACCACACAGCAAGAAGCAGCAAAGCACGAGGACATCCAAGAGCAACAACAACCGCCGCAATACCACCAGCAAGCTAAGCCAACAGCGGCAAAGGCAAAGCCTCGAGACAGCAAAGCGGTCTGCCAAGCTACAACACAACACGAGGCAAGCAGCAGCAGCCACCAACCGCCACCACCATCAACAGATGGCTGCCACTTCACCGCCGTCCTCCAACACGAGCCTCCCTTCACGGCATTACAACAAGGACTGCCAGTGCTCAGAGACTTGCTCAGCCACGCCAGCCACCAAGCCAGAGCACAAGCCACACACGCCAACCAGCAAACACAACCGCACCTCATGCCACCACCACCACCTGTGCCACCATGCCCAGAAGAACTGCTCCTGGCGTTGCAGATCTCACAAACACTCACCACACACATTCAGACCCTCACCTCAAAAATACTCTCAGCTCACCACAACACACCAACACACCTCAACCAACCACACCACAATGACGTCATCGCAATAGACAGTCAGGAATCACCAGACCAGGAACAACAGCCAAGACCAGCGCCAGCAGAACCCACAACACCACTACCACTGGAAGTACACCTGTCACAAGCACACAACACAGCAGAAAGCACAGCAAGCCAAGCAGCCACACAAGCATGGCCACACGCTTCGACAACAGCAGCAGCCCAGGAAGACACAACACAGGCAGCGAGTGCAGTCAACGCCGAGGCAAAGGCAAGCCACGACACACCCCAAAGCAACAGCCAGCCACCAAGCACCACCTACCCAACAACAAAAGCGCACGCTAACACGGAACCGCAGCAGCAGCCAACACAGCAACCATGGTGGGTGCTAGGACATCACCTGAACAACCGCACCGCAGAAAGAAGCAGATCTCCATGCCAAAGAAACAACGACACAGCAATGCCGGCACCCCAGCAACCGCCGCGAATGACGCAGCAAGACGTCGAAGAAGACGACGACGACATGCTGCTGAACGAGAAGGCGAAGAAAAAGGGGGACTGAGTGCAACCACAAGAGATACTGAACCGAAGGCCAAGCAGTCTCACACCTTGACAAATATCCGACCGGGGCAAGATATCAATCCTAAACTTGGTGCCCTCCCAAAGTTAGTCTAACTGTAGTCCCCGAGGATATTAATCCACAAGTGTCACCGCACAGTCTTTTGCAGGGAAGATGCCAACCAAAGCAACAGTACGTGCCAAACCCTATGATGTAGCTTGATAGCCACCTAACAAGGCAACTCCCACACAGAAGCACCTCGCGCTGAACCTTAACAGGCCACTGGGCAACAAAAATCTCCTCGAAACAAGAAAATCAAGAGTGAAGAGCTGACGGGGACAGCAGCCCAAATCATAGTTACGCTGTTTTCCACACAGTTACCCCAAGGCAGTGCAAAGGTGCAGTTTCACGTAACCTAGGTGCTAGTTTCAAACATGCCCCACACAAAAGAGTTTACTGGTTTACAAGCTACTCTCCAGCGGTGGCAGGCTGTTTTGCAGTTACAGAAGTGGGGGCAAGAAGCGCTAGCCACGCACACCCAGAGGGAAACCACCTGTGGAAAGAGTCCAGCACAGAGGGAACATTTAAAATTGCATAGCTACTTAGTCTGGCCCAAACAGTTCCCCTGTGCTATGGAACAACGAGGGGTGTAGCAGCCGAGCTTGCCCAACACGGGCTGGGCAGAGACGCCCGGAGAGAGGGTTCACCCCCTCTCTCCATAGCCTGAACGAAAGAAAGAAAGAACGGGAGAGGGACACTGTTGGAACAGCAGCCACTTTGGCTCAAGGGAAACTCACCCCCCTTGAGCCACATGCTGTAACATTTCCAAGACAAGCTGAGGGAAATCCTGAGCCCCACTGACGGGAGAATTGGGAAAAAGAGGTCTGGTGAAGATTCTTATTGTTCGGCAGGCGAAGGCTCTGAGCTTTGTAGGAACCCGTCCTCAGGAAAGGCGAGTTCCTCGGCTCGCGAGTAGAGGATGTTGACGTTTTTCTGTAGCCTTTGAGTTTGAGATGCGCATGCTCTCTCATCAGGGTTTAGATCTTGTGGAGTATGTGGAGTGAGTTAGAGTGGCTAGCGAGGCATGGCCTGTGTAGGAGCAGATCCCGACACCTTGGCGCAACAGTAGGCAAAGCAGGCGACGGTTAAGGAGATGACCCTTGGAGTGACGGCGTTGGGATGCCCTCAACCAAGAGCGGGAAACAGAACGCACGGGTAGGTGAAGATGTTGCAAGATCGGAGCATATGGGAGCCAAGAATGTCCGGATACTTCGGATCTAGAGCCATATTATATGAAAGAAGACGTGGAGAAGAGGCATGGAAAGACAGCGAGAGAAGCGCCTGCTGCAGTGGTCGACCAAACCCAAGAAATTTGGTGGTCGCGAGGGCACTCAACAAATGCAACAAGTGGGCACATCTGCGATGACGTAGAGAAAAGTTGCAACATGCAGAACGGACAAAGGAGGCAAGAATGTCGTGCGCGTACAGGACACTGTCGCACATTGCCTGCTCAAACCGAAGCAAGGATGTTTGGCCAGGCTTGAGTCTAAAGTTTCGCATGCTGTGCGCACGAGCTTTTGCAGTGATTGGCATGCGCTTGGTTCCGTGCCGGTTGGTTGTGGAGAAAAATAAGAGGATGAGAAGACGAAGAAGAAGAGTGACGCAAGACGAAGAAGGAGAGACCTGCTGCAGCAGAAGGTCCAGTGGTCGGATCATCACCCCTTGTGCTCTGCCAGGCTTCTTGCCAACGCTGGATCCCATAAAACAGCTGCCCGCGCCGTGGGATCAGCTGATCTCCTTCTGCCCCCAGTCAACATCAGTCTTATCCATTTTTTGCAGCAGCTACGAGTTGTTTGACGCTGTGTCTTAGCTCATCAGTGTCTTTGAGACTGAAAGGTTTGCTGTATCCATCAGTTGACTCAGCTCGAACTTGAACACATGATGGGTTTCCAGTTGCAGGCTAATTGGGGCAGAGGCCTCCCTGCACTGAGAAACGGCCTCGTTTCCCTTGCACAAAGTCGATTTGCTCTTCCGTCGGGATCCCTCAAGTTTTTGACAGAATGGCGATTATTACGTAGCGGCTGGCAGCCGGGTCTTTGCTCGGCAGTTCCAGGTGGACAGACGGTGTAAGCTTGCACTTACAAAAAGTTTGGACCAGGTGGTTGAGCAGCTGAGGTGAACTACTTCCTGGCTTGAAGCTTTGCATGCAATATGCAGCCAAGGCTGTTTTCCTGCCGGATGGCAGAGGTGGTTGACGCTCAAATGTGTATCGAGCGCGTCAACGCTGAGAGTTCAGATTCGTTGCATGATCTTCCTTAGATCCCCTAGCTTTTTGCCCATGATGATGGCCATGGGTTCCTGCTGACGATAGATAGATATATGCATATAGAGATGTCCATTCCAATTTCATGACGTGATTCCCGAAGAAGGTGTGATGTTATAGAGCTAGGGCGGGTCTCCTCCGCCGCTCAGAGCGCTTTTGCACATCTGACTCCTCAGTTGAAGGGACAAGAGTGAGCTAGGTCTCCGCAAGATTTCTTCCCCGGCGGAAACCAGATGTCTCAGGAATGCTCAGATGCAGTTCCGGCGCATGGCGCGAACGATGCTGCAGCTTCCCGAGACCGAAGAGGATTTGCTCCTCGTGCGACGGAGGGCTTGCCTGAAATTTTCTGATTTTGCAAGCGGAATCCACGGTATGAATGTGCACGAAGGACAGCTTCAGTTTTGGAAAAATGTGTTTCATACCTCAGGCAATCGCAAGCTTGTACATGTCAAAAGCAACTCAGGGTGCGTTCCTTGGAGATGCTTTCCGAGGGGGAATTGGAGTGCCTCTTGGAGCACTTTGTCTGGGGAACAGCGTGCGCCCCGAACGGTATCCAACAGTCCTGCAAGGGCATATCATATCCACTTGTCCATCCGTGGGACACGCGAATGACTGCACAGTTCCAGCATCTGCAATGTGGTCCTGAAGCTGGCATGATGGAAGCTCGGAACCCACACTTTACGTGGTTTGTATGCAGCTGTGCGCGGTGCTGTTCATAATCCATGCTTTGGGAGTGCCCTCTCAAGGTTTGCATTCAGTCCTCGGCTACATTTGCCTCGCCTTTGCAGCCTGGCCGGCATTGCTTGTGCTTTGCACGCCCGTTTGGCGGGTAGATGTGAGTGGTTTGACATGCGCTCCTTGCTTGTGATGCCACACTAATTTGCATATAGTGATTGGTTCCACTGCGGGACCCCCTAACGAGCCAGATAGGAACTGTACCAGCGGTCCCCTAGCCGGAGCAACATTCCTTCCTGGATCATGTTTCAATGCATGAATTCTGGTCAAGTAGTGCTTCATGTCATGGGGTTAAAGAGTCAGGGGAAGACATTGGTGACCTGGGACCAGGTTCACGCCCCTGTGCATGTCTATGAGAACAACACTGTGTTATGTGACCTCCTCGGCCGCTTGGATCAAACGCCTGAAGGGCTTTTGATGTCTGCAGAAAGTGCGGCCTGCCTGGAAGTCATGTGTTCAGTCACTTGTGAGTTTGTCAGAGAGTGCACGCAATGGAGGTAACCTCCGTTCATGTTGAGAACGCGTGGTAATTTTCAATTTTTTTAGGAGATGATGGGGTCATGCGAGGGGATGGGGGGGTGACCATATGCAACCGGGATTGCAAAGCGCTGGGTTCCCGTTGTAGGTTTGTTCCCGGTGTCAACTGTGCGCTCGGGACCTGGAAGGAGCTCATCAGAAAGAATCGTCTTTTCAGATCCCCCGCAAAAAAAACACAGTGCAATCCTTGTTCTGTAGAATAAGACGCATTTAGCCGAGCATGCAGCCCGTCTAATCTGCCAGGCAAGGATGAAACTTTGACCGAGCTGCCGGATTGGCTGGGACTTCCCTGGCTGAAGGCGTTCGGACACTGCTTGCGGGTGCTTTTCTGCAGGCACAGAGTGGAGCAGCTAGTTCAAGCAAGATTTGTTCACAACACCGCTTGTGACCATTTGGTCTTATCATGTTTTATGTGTGTGTGCTGGATATGGGTCCGGTTATTGTTTTTGCAAAGGGGTGGCACGGTTCTGGTGTGGCTCTGGTCCTTTGATCCTCTGGTGCCGTGGTCCTCTGGTCCGCTGGTCCTGTGGTCCTTGAACATCCCCACCCTATAGCCGTTATTGCACAAGAAGTGTAAGGTTTCCCTGCCCCCCTCAACTGTCT
>CAJNIZ010043160.1:139135-153085 GCA_905231905.1 Symbiodinium pilosum
TTTGCGGTTGGGCACTGCAAGGATACTTAGTGGTGAGCACTGCAGGGACATTTTGCGGTTGGGCAGTGTAAGGATTCTCTGCGGTTGGGCACTGCAGGGATACTTGGTGGTTGGGCACTGCAGGCATACTTGGTGGTTGGGCACTGCAGGGATACTCATTGGTTGGGCACTGCAGGGATACTTGGTGGTTGGGCACTGCAGGGATACTTGGTGGTTGGTCACTAACGTCAGCTACCAGTCGGGCGAAGACAATATCTACTTTAAAATGTAACAACCCCATTCCTCGCAGTGGGGAATAAAAAAGCAAGCATTTGACATGTTCCAAGACCAGCAAATGTTGTAATGTACTGCGTTTGAGCGCTCCAATACTAGCAGATACTGCAATTTGCAGCGTTGGAGACGTTGCAAGACCAGCAAATGGTGTATTTGAGTTCCTGCTGCAGCGTCAAAGGATGCACCAAAGGTGCGGCCCCTCTCACTTGTGATTTGAGTCAGCGCTAATGTGAGCTGAGGCAATTGTCCAGGTTGACAGTGAGCTGCGAGAAGAGCACAGCAAGGCCGCGGCAACAACTATGGTGTCTGTCAACTGTCTTGCATGTCCAGCTCGCAGGATCCCAACACCCGCCGCAGAGTGTTCAAGGCTCTGTCAGATGCCTTCGCTCAGGAACTTAGACGACGTTATTATAATCGGTATATGTATAGTGAATACTTGGGTTTCCTTATTATGATGACAATCTGAGTTCCTAAACAAAGACCCCGAGTTTCTGAGAGCTTGGCACTTTGCCCAAGCTTGGCAGAAGTTGGTCTGAGCCCTCAACCCGAAAGCTGGCAATTTGCCCGAACCTGGCAGAAGCTGATCCTCAAGTGGCACCCAGACAAGTGCCAAGACGCTTGCGCGCCGGAGGCGAGCTTGCGCAGTTGCAAGGAATTTTTGTTGAGCTCGTGTGTGACAGGGTCACTGTTGAGGAACTTCAGTTTAGGCGATTTAGGGTTTAGGATTAAAAAAACTTAGTTCAAGCTACCATAGTAAGGAAACCCTATGATTTACTATACATGTATACCCCATATAGTAACTGAGTTTAAGTTCCTTCACAGAGACCTAGGTAATGCAAGATTTGGTCAGTGCACACGTTTTGTAGGGCACATGACGAGTCAACCTGCTTGATGGAAACGCCAGGTTTTTCGTCATCTGATGTCTCGCTGCGAAAGCTATCTGAAGGTGCGGCTGTAGAGGGGCAACGCTTTGCAGACATGCGCTGCGCGTCCTGACTTGTCGATACTCAAACTTCATAGGGTCCCACCCCACATAACAAACCCTCATCATGCAGGATATATCCTATACGAGCCCTAAGTAAGCCCTAAATAAGCCCAATATGAGCCCTGTATGAGCCCTAAATTTACTAGCCCTCTAATATGGCCTTCACAGTCCCTATATACCTCTTATTCTGGGGTTGTGATGTGGGGGGCCCCTCTGGAACTCTATCAAGACTGCGAAGAGACACACGCAGAAATAATGCATATATGAGGTTGTAGTGCACGATGCCCACGATTTGCACCATGCACCCCACCAGCTCCATCGAAATGTAGCCAGCAGTCGCAGCAGCAAGACTCATGTCCTGAGCCGTGTACCTTAGTGGGAGAAGAAGAACTTCTGGTGGCGTGAGCTTGCCACCTGAGCCGGCAAAGCGCTGAGCTCACCTCAGTGTAGGAATCGCGTTCCCCATGTCTCTGCTCCCAGAGAGGAGCCGCACTCCAAAAGCTAAGTTCTCCAGCCTAACCTCACTAACTTGCCTGGAAAGGCTCAGCAACGGCCATCCTAGACGATACTGCCACTGGTTCCTAGGTACAGGAGCCTTAGCACAGTCATAGAAGACATGCCTGAAGAAGGCCTGTCTCAAACTGCAGCGCGGACAAACATGATGATCCTCATTTGTGTTATCACACTGGGCCAGCCATGCCGGGCTGACGACAGTCCCCAACATAACTGTACGATTGGACGCACATTTGTCCAAGTTTCGTCTTAGGGATTTGAAATCCACGTCCTTAGCTTGCCTAAGCAGCTCCTCCTCCGAGTGCCTAGCCAACATTTCCACAGCTTCGTGTCTCCCCGAGCGCAAGAAGGACCTGATTTGAAACATTTGCCATCCTTGCCGAAGGGCATGCTGTCTCGCCCCGATCTCTTGTCTGCTAGCAGGAGAAAGATCTACGACGCAAGCTTCATCCAAACAAGAGGCCCAAACCCATGGACGAGTGACGCCAAGCGCGCCGACTCATCCACTTTCTAAGAGCATGGACAGACGAACCTGGCCCTGCAGTCCAAGAACGATCACCTGAAGGAACAGCTCCTGCGCGTTCAAAGCCAAGGAGCTTGCCAACTTTCCTTAGACTAGCCGCCGGGACACAGTCAAGGTGCATGACTGCCCCGTAAGCAGCCTGTCGCAGATGTTTGTTAGCCATTCTACAAGAGGCCGATGCCACAGTGGCTGCAGCAAAGAGGGAATCTGAGTCCTTCATGGTCGGTAGCTTACCGTGCCACCCATAAGCGGCGACAGACAGGCAAAGGCTTCTAGATTCCTTAACAAACTTATCCCATGGGAGCCAAGCCGATCCAAGGAGGACCTGGCAAGCTTTGGCTTTCTGAAGCCTACGTTTTTCCAGGGCCGTGTTTTCCCTCGGCCCTGAAACGGTAGATGTCCCAAGCACGTCCACTTCCGCCTTCTGCCACTCAACCCATGGTCTTTGCAGAAATGGTCCTGACAGTTTGTGTGCCACTTGTTGAGCCAGACACAGTTCCATCTCGGAACGTGCAACATCCTGGTAAAGCCAATGCCTGTGTATTGCGCTCTGAAGCCTATGAGCCTTTTTCGCTTGCAAGGAACATTCCTTTTGAAAAGGAGTTTTGCAAGTTGTCAGCTGAGAAACCGAACGGGAGCTCCTTGAGCAGTGGGCTTCAACGCCCTTTGCAGACCTGACGAACTAAATAAGTAACCTTTCACCTTTTGGGCTCTATATAATCCTATTTGCATTGAAAGGTTAACCTTTTCCGGGCCAAGGAACTCAGCAACTAGGTTCAAAAGGCTGCAAAAAGCAGCTTCAACCCATAGGCTTCGATTCAGATGCCCGGCGCAGGAAACAGAGCTCTTTGAGCACATCCTGATTGGGCTTTCCCTGGTGCTGTTTCAGCTCCTGTCTCCAAGAGGCGGCTCCATCCAGGTTTGTTCTTTCCGTATACGCTTCCAAGAAGTGTTTCGACAGTCACCGAAGGCAGCTCAACACTTCCCATCCTGAATCGCAGATGCCAAGGGGTCGTTTTCAAACTTGGGACGTAAAAAGGCTTGCCGAGGTTATGCATGGAAGCCGGAGGCGTAATGAGTTGGGGTTTCTGGATGAAAGCTGGTTGTCTTGATTCTGAGAAAGAGCAGCCTAGGATATTGGTTGTACTTGGGCCCACGCTTTCTAGAACCGCATGAAACGAGAAAAGCTGCGCAAGAGCCTTGTTTTGCAAAGGTGCGAGGGGTCAACCTCTTAGTGCCCGTACAGTGCTGGAGTGTCTTGCCCTAAGCCTTGCGGCCCAAGACCGTCAATCACCTTCTGGCATGTGCCAATTTTTTTTTACATTATAGTCGAGTCCAGAATGGAAACCTACGATAGAGCCGCAAAGTATGGACTGCCAATTCCTGCACACACGTGTAGGACTCTGGTGTTGTTTCGCAGTCCTGGGAATGATTGAAGCATTGGTTTCTGGCTTGAAGGGACTTAAGACGAATACTCTTTCTGATATTTCATCAAATCAGTATGATACCAGTGCCTAAGTTTCACTTCCTGTCATGCCAGGGGTGTCCACAATAAAGTCTATCACTGCTGGCCTCGGGGCACAGAACTTAAGGGAAGCCGCCAATGTGTGCTGGACCCTAATGTAGAAGCCTAGTCTAGATGGTTGTTATGAATATTATGGTTCCATATTCCTTGTGTAGCTATAGTATAGGGTGCCTCAAATGGACCTCAAAATGATCTTGGTAATTGTTCAGGCCCTAGTATTAAGCCTTAAATCCTAGCCCAAATCCCAGAGATGGCTTTCTGGCTGGCAGTGGGCCCAGCATGGGTTTGGCAACCTTAAGCCCTTGAAAACACCAGATGCTCCCTTTCTGAGAAGTGCGCACAGAGATCTTAGTTCTTGCACTTTATTTTGGCCATGGGAAGGAACGCCGCATCCCATTGTCTTCAGCTTTCTCCCAGTCTGGCTTGGGCTGCTCTCATTCAAGGTTGCAGGTGTTAGTACCCATCCCAAAGCCCCTCGACTTCAATTTGGAAGTGCAGTAAAGCAGCAGTGTCTACGTCATGCCGCAGACAAGCGCCGCAACGGTATCTGCAAAAGAGTCATGAGATTGACCGCAGATTTCCACTTGCAAATCTTGAAGCTGAATACAGCTTGTGTTAACAACGAGACTTCTGGATTCTGGTCCAGACCAGTTTACGAAGCCAGTCCCTGATTCATGTGACTACCACTGCTGGATTGTCGCGCCATGGATTTGGCAGCCCATCACCTTACGAGGAGGCCAGAGAACATCCTTGCATCCATGGCTGGTAGTTGTTTTCCCGTTCTCTTGGGCTTTTGGCCTGTTTTGTTGTATTTCTTGCTTCCCATACAGCCTGGGCCGCGCTAGAAGTTTACGGGTTGTTGTCCTACGCCCTCAAACGCCAAACCCTGAAATGCGCTCTGGATTTTCGTCCCTCAACGCTAAACTCTCAACTCTTGGCTCTGGCTCTTTCAAAGTGTAGCATGTAAGAAAGACGACGCTCATCTTTAAAACATATGCCTTGTCTAGGGCTCACGCCGCGCCGCACGCACCCCTTCCGTGTCTTGCGAGGCACTTCCAGATCCTGGAGCTCGTGCCGTGCCCAGTTGTGCCTTGAGGGTGCAAAGGGAGCCAAGATATATCGCAAGATATGAGGCGGAGACAGTCATTTACAGCATTTGAAAGACTCCAGGACCAGCAGACGCTGTAATTTACAGCGCTTGAAGCGCTCCACGTCCAAAACACGTTATAACTTACAGCATTTGAAGCTCCAAAACCAGCAAATGCTGTGATTTACTGCAGCTCAGATGTTCCAAGACCAGCAAAGGCTGTAATCTACAGCATTTGAGCTGCTCGAAGACAAACAACTATTGTACTTTACAGAATTTGACGCGCTCCAAGACCAGCAAGTGCTGTAATTAATTTACAGCATTTCAAGCATTTGAAGGCGAAAAAGGAGCGAGCCACGCCTTTGCCAACGCAAAAAGCCCGAGCCACGCCTTTGCAAAAAACAAACCCTCCGCCGCTGGATATGGGTTGGCAGACGGTGCCTTCTGCACTTAAGGGTACGTGGCGGAGCAGTGTTCATTCAGCACTCATCTAGATACTAACTAACATTCGTTGACGCGCGTTTACACACAAGTGTCACGGCTTCATCAATGTTTTGCAAGCATGCCATAGGCCAGTGGTGACTGAACGGCATTGATGCCATCATTTCTGGTTAGGATTCACTCCGCTGTGCCTTCAAGCAATTCCTGAAGAGCCGCAACTCTCTCGTGTCCCACTGACTGACGTGCATTTCGCTTTCAAACAGCAATGAAATTTTAGCTGTTTTCAGTTTTTTCGCAAAGAGCCTTCGGCATGCTGCGTGGAAACAGCGTATGGGAGCTTAGCCAGGTCAGCGAAGCCTTAGATCGCAAGCCAATGCTGGACTACGCTGGCTGTGCACCTTGCGTAGATCAAGTAGAGGTTTTTTTGACCTTGCGCAAGATTTTCATAAGTTGAAGTTCGGTGTTGAAGTCATGGTAATTCTGCGGGGGAAACGACCGCTGCCAGAAGAGATAGATTAGGACAAGTATGTTCGATCATGTCAAGGCGAAGGAGTGCATGAGATCTCGACATGAATGCGTGTCTAAGCAGGTGGCAGAAGGTTTCCGAAATTGCTACTTGTAAATCCTCCAGAGATCTCAGTGCAGGATGGGTTTTGGTCATATTTCGGTCAGTTTAACAGACAAACATTGTCCAGACTTGGCTCTTACTTGGCTCTGAAAAGCAGGAAACCTCGACCCCTCTCATGTCTTTAGGAAAATTAACTGAGACCTCGCCAGGATTGTGGTCACGAAATCTCCAACCCCTCTCTCCCATTCTACTTCTGATATGGTATTTGAAAAGAGCCAGGGCTGCATGGGATGCCCAGTTCCTTCAAATCTGAAACCATCGGGCTGGGGACTGGGAGGTTGGGGGGTGGAAGGGGAGTTGGAGAAGGGGTTTGCACTCAAAGCAGCCTAGCATCCTGACTCAGGTCCTGAATAACTGGGAGCGAATTGACAGCGAGGGTCCTATCAAGCCATCTAATGCGTCTCGGAATGCAGCTTCAGAGTCTGGGGCTTCTTGACAGAAGCTAGCGCTTTTATCAGACCCCTCATTTGTTTTCACAGTGCAGCAGTGGAGTGTCATAATTCGACTGAGAATTGCCGGACTATGTTTTCAAGTCGCACGGCTTAGACCAGGGAGCCGCAGTTGCCGCACGTTTTGAGCGATAGTCTTGACCCAAGCAGTGTCAGAACAGTCTTGAATTTCGAAGCCAGAACCTTCGAATAACAGAAATGAGCATTGCCGTGAGCATGGACCAGTGTTGCGCGCGTTGTAGCTTTCTGACATTTGACTGGAACATTTTCACATCTTTTGTCTCCCTCGCGCTTGTGCTTTTTCTTTGTTCTCTCCTTTCGTCTCCCTGCCTTTTGCTGCTTCTCAAGATTCCGTCTCCTCTAACTCTATCTTCTCAGTTTGTATCCCTCGCTTACCATTGCGTGGTTCACACGGAATCAAGCAGCCTGAGCTCAGGTGCGCCTGCTTCGCCGCTTCACAGGTTTGATCGATGAGGTGGGCTTCCACGTCTTAATTTGCGGAGCCGATGAGTATAAGCGAAAAAGTTTCTTTCGGGTCTTTGGTGCAACCACCATGAAGCACTGTAGCTGGAGATCCACGGAAGGTGAGTTTTTCTTAGTCGATAGCAGGCAATCCCCGACGGTCAGGAATGGTTCTTCAAGACCCACATCATCATTGAGTCTGAAGGTGGCCACGTCGTTAGCAGCCTTCATGCGATCTGTGCTGCCATGCGAAACTTGGAACGAATATGGTTGCGTTATTGCCTGATGCGCTCAACCTAAGCCAGGCATGCAGGTGGATGATGCAAAGCCGAACCCATGACTTTTCCACAGCCAAATGACAGGAAGGAGTAGCTGCCGCATGCCGAAGAAAGTGCAGTATGACCCAGGCAGCAGCGATCTTCGGAATTTGCTGCAAGAATTGCACTCTCTGGAGGAAGCACTTTGGAGGCCGAGCTTGAACACAAGTCTCGGTGACACGAGTTTGCATGTTGTTGGCGTGTTTATCATGGCGTCCCATTTTGTTGATTCAGGACTCCTGACACTTGTGTTGCTATAGGATGCCGCAGCGGAGGTTCGCAATTAAGGATCATGTTTCTGCTTAGACTTTGGGCTTGTCACTGCCCCTGTCAGCGCAGCACGTCAGTGAGAGCCTTTGCCTTAGGCCATGTTTTGCCCCGTTGTTCCCGTATCCTATAGCAAACTGACGTACATCTTGACTCAAGTCAGCCAATCTTTGCTTTGACATCTCGGGGCTGGATTTAGAGCTGTCAATTCGTTTGGATTCTGCTCGGCACATGTATGAGGATGAACCCACAACGCAGACGGTCCTTGCTCCTGTCCAGAGTCCTATCCGGCCAGCACGGCCCTCCAACTGTTGCAGGTTAGCATCGGTGTGCCTGCCGATCATGTTTGCCCGATCTCCGGCTGACCACAACCTCCTATGTGGCTGATCCCAGCTCTAAGGAATGGGTTGCAGGGTAAAGGCAATGCTGAGAGTGGCGTTTTTTGTGAAGCGCATTTCCTGGTGCCTTAGGTGACCCCTTCATGTTCTTTGCCCGGCTGCGACCATTCATTGGATCGGCCGCTTGTCCGTGCCGGGGTCAGCCTCGGCTCAGGCGCTTTTTTGGGATAGCCAGGCATCAGCACAACCTTGAAAGAGACTAGTCCCCTCGCTTGACAAAGATAAGGGATGACGCAGTTTGTTTTAGCATCGACAGTTCACAAAGCTTGGAGGCATGAGGGTGGGACGTCAGAGCACCGCCAATCTTGCTTTGTGACTGCGTTTTTTTTTTGGGGCGCGGATGGGATCATTCTCACCTCAGCCCTGAAGCTGCTGCCAGATGGCCATGGCGTTGATGCTTTACTTGGTTCCGCAAAGGTCAAGCTGGAAATCGGTGGAAAGGAACACTCCTTAGCCGGTCCATCTGGCGCCATGAGTACTATTCTTCCGGCAGTGGATTCGCTGCTGGGAATTCAGCTTCTCAGCCGCCTCAGCTTGACATGGATGGCAGCCTTAAAGGTTTTTGGTGCACGAAAGTCTGACATTGCCATGTTATGATCTCCGCCTTGTGAACCGCGGCTGTAAAGAAAGCAGGCATAGTGACGGATGTATCTGCGAGTGCATTACGAACATCGCTGCAAAGCAACTTCAGCGTGAAGCATGTAAGGCCTTCGGACATCTCTGCAAGAGATGTCAACAAGTAACCACCTGTGTGACATCTTGAGTGACTGTTTTGTAGGCCCTGTGTTTGAGATTGAAATCACAAGTTGCATATGCATGTTGTCCTGGAGGATTGCTTGACCTGACTAGGAACACTTCAGCAGAGCTTCGGGAAGCAGTGAAAGCCTTTGAGTGCTATGTTCCCAAGGCCGGCCGAAATGTGAGCTTGTGACAAGTGGTGGGCCTAAGCGCAAGTAGACCACTTCAATGTGATGCCGTTCGATCCATTTGCTCTCGTGTCGTAGACCGTGCCAAGAGATCCATGGCAGTAGCTGCAAGCTGGCTGCAAGCTCCAGGCGCACAGACAATTCCTGGAAGACTTGCGCACTTCCCCACAAAGCATCCTGGCCTTGATTTCGCAGAATGCAAAGAATCAGCCACATGAGACTTCTGGGGCTTAGCAGCCGGCGGATCTCAGGTGTGCGTAGCTTTATAACATCGAAGAAGGCCACGCTGGAGGAGACCATGTTTTATGCACTGTGCGGTGCCTTCAATGCATGCGCCAAGGTCTGCAATCAGAGGGCCCAGGGCTAGGCATCAGCATTAGGACTGTTAACTTGCGTTGCCTAGTCGAATGATTGGCAGGTATCGGAAGGACGCGTCGTGCACTATCCAAGCTTAACCAACTCAGGTCTGCAGAGTCTGATGGGATGTAGATGCGCTGTAGAGAAGCGCACCAAGGCATCTCGCGAGTGCTGGACTTCCGCTGGAGGCATAGATTTCGAATAAAGTATCTTAGGATGTGGAGCTGTGGCAAAGCCGAGCAAAATCTCCTGACTCAATCACAGATGTTGGCAGAAACCAGGGCGTCAAACTAGGGATGTCCTGCACGTGGAGGCACTGGAGCTTTGTTGAACAGTTCATCATTCGCCCGGCGACGGTGAACAGCATGACGCTAAATTGATCCACTAGCATTTTTGTTCGTGGGCCAGGTTTTGAAAGAGTCTTTTTGATTGGTGAGGCAAGATGTAGAAATCTGGGGAGGCCATCTAGCGCTTTGCGCTTGCAAAGCAGGCAGAGGAAATGAGAAACTTCGAGCCTCGTAGATGGTGTGACTATGTGCCAGCTGACTGAAGACTTACACGCCATTTGTGTCATGAATGCGCCCCCTAATCTCGGTTGCAGCCCTCTGTTTTTGCACGCAGAAGGAACATCAGCGGGTGGCTCTGCATGATCTTCTGAAGGGATCTGAAGGGTGTTGGCTTGGGTCTTCTCTTTTTTGGACTTTGAGGGCTGCGCCCGTTGCCGGCTGCTGGCAAGCTTCAGAGAAAGATGATGCAACCTTGAATCCTTGAAGCTCAAGGGGCAAAACTACGTCTGTTTGGATTGAGCGCTCTGAACCAGTACCTTCACACAAAGGAATCCTGCCTTCAAGGACCAATCCGTCTGTTTGTCCGATGGCACCTTCTGCAGACATGGACGCCGCCAGGCTCTAAATGGCTTGAACCAGGTATGTTTTTGTGGTTTCACCCCTGTGTCAGTCCAAGCGTTTGTGCGTGCAGCATGCTGTGCACGTGAAGCTTTATGCTGTGGGCTATCAAGGTGGAATTGTTTTGCGTCATGTGTATGTAGCATTTTCCAGACGGGGAAATACCACAGAAAGCGAAGCGATGCGCAGATTTATCGTCAGGTACTTGTAGGGTGCCCAAGGCAAGCTATGAGGCCGTTCATTTCTGGTGGGAATCGTCAGTATCCATCATTACAAGTCTACGCAATCGCGCGTCGTAAAACGTGTTCAGATGCCGAGCAGGGGGAATGAACGAATAAGGGACACACTCGTTGCCTGGAAAAGTCTTTCCAGTTTCTGTGGAGACTGCTTCAACGAAGCCTGTGCAAATGCGACTATACTGTCAGGACCCCAAGGAGAAGTTGGAGTACACATTGTATCCAGTGCTGAATAGGCGAAGAGCAGGAAGCTGTATTGCAGTATAGGGCATATTTCGGAACTGTGCAGGGGCCACACGGATCATGTGGGCACTATGGAGGTTTGCACAGGAGCAGGTGCTGCCCTGAGCTGCGACCATTGTGATTAGCACCGCGCCGGACGTGCAGTCTTGTGTTTTCAAGTTTGCCGCTACTTGAGGTAGCATTGAGGTAGCAAGCGCACTTGTTTGATTCCTCAATAGCATCTAGGACTTTTGTGATTAAACCTTTCCGAGCCAGAGAGCGCAAGCAAAGAAAGAAATACATCGGAACCGAGCAGAACAAGTGCCTGTCAGGTTCATAAAGATTGAGATACCGCACGCAAATTGCATGACCATCGCGGCTTCTGAATTGTCATTTCCTGCATTGTTTGAGAACGTAGCTTAGATGCCGTTAGTTTTGATTACGCACCAGCCTTGAACACTGCAGCTCTCTGGGGCACGCTTGGTATACAGGTTGCCGAAGGCTCTCACAACTTGCGACATGCTGATGGCAGTGTAGACTTCATTTTCGTCTCATTGCTGTAACTTCTGACCCAGTTGACATGCCCCACTCATGCCCACATGTTGGGCTGAGTTTGTCCCACAGACAGATCCTGATGTCACGTCAAAGTTTTCAAATAGTATTGGACATGTGGCCGCCATCTTTCGGATTCTGCGTTTTGCCTGCTGGGAGTTTGACGTGGTCCTAAGTGTGGGCCGAGAGTGTTGCTCAGTGATGTTGCATCGGCTGCTCAAGTGTTCAAGTTTCGAAAAAAGCTGAGGAGAGCCCATCCAGCTCTCCGCTGGTGGGTACTGGGGGGACGACATTCGACTATCTCCAGCAGCGGCTTAGCCTGAAGGTTGCGGTATGCTTAGCACAACATTGCAGGTGAGCACGAGGCTGTAGTCTCTCGATGATGGCACGGCTGGTTTGCGATTGAAGCAGCCCACACCGGCCAGACAAATGTTCTGTGTTCGCGTGGGCGGCAACAGATCCTATCCCGACTAGGGGAGTCCCGCCAGCATGGAGGGTCAAACGATTCGAGACAGGGGCAGACATGTTCATGGCGATGGTTCCTTGTTTCGCAGCACCAAGGCACATCTCCGATTCCCAGATGGCTAGAATTCCCCTGGGACCTCGAGGCACACGGGTAGTGGAAAGCTTTTCCGGCTCTCGATCACATTCGATCACCGCAAACAAGCCAAGATCCAAATAGTCTTGCCTCCTTGCCTCTCAAGCAGAAGCTTCCAGCCCAGACCATTTCACTGCTGAAGTCACTTCATTTTTGCAATTTCAGCAGTTGCGCTTGGGTAACGTGTTAAGTTCAAGCCAAAGAAGCCGAGTGTGAAGCAGAAGCGGCAATTCGCTGGCAGTTTTGTCGCTACAGAGATCCAAACTTGTTGTGCATTCTGTGGATGAAAGAGGATTCAGGGAAGGGGATCAGGAGAAGGGCTCCAAATGCTGGAGCACTGAATGCCTCAGCTGGGTCAAAAGGAGCCGTATGATAGCATAGAGCGGCGTGCAGAACTTGCCGGTTTACGCCTGCCTACAACGCATCCTTTTGAGCAGAACTCCTGTACTCAGTTCACCGCCATGCTTGCCCTTCCCTGTTCAGGCGAGGCAAATCCGCGACCAGAGAGCGTTGCCCCTTCCATCAGCGCTCCGGATAGTCCCATGCCTTTCTTCGGAGATGTGGCTCGGCTTGCTTGGCTTTGGTTCGCTCGAGGCTTCAGCCTGTGCCATTGAAATCTGCTTCCCTCACCTTGGCTTGTTTCTGCTGGCTTTAGTTTCTGCCCGCTGAATGCTTCTGGCATCGCAGGTTGCCGATGGCTTCTGGGATCCCATGGGTCCAAACGGTTTTGTGAGCAACCGCAGCCAGGCAGCAAGACTGCTTAGCTCGCGGCCGGAGAACATTGCAGGGTCCAGGCTCACGAGCTGGGATGCATCATTGCCTCAGGATGTGGGTCGCTGCCAAATTGGTCTTTTGGAGGCCCAGCAGGCTGGGCCTTCTTCAGCCTGTCATGCTTTTAGCGCTGCGGAGTTGTGCCTGGAGATTTGGTAGGATACTGCGTGACGCCTCCGACACATTGACACACGGAGGACCATTTAGTTGTGTTTTTTTAAGCCCTGTGGTCCTCTGGTCCTGCAGTCCCCGCAGTCCTCTCGTGCCGGCCCCCCCAGCCCCCAATTCTTCAGCAGTTCCCATCTTTTTTTCATCCTTCTCATATGTCATCTCCATCTTTTTTCATGGCCTTTCAGCAATTTTCAGCGATTTTCATCATTCCTCATTTCTCATCATTTCTCGTAAAGTCGCATAATTTTCCAGCAGTTTCATCAGTTTCCATTTTGTGTTTTTGGTAAATTTTGATCATTTTCATCATTTTGTTTCAATCAGTTTTCATCACTTTTCCAGGTCAATGCAAATAATTTGGTTTGCAAATGGGGGGTGGCTGTCCCCACCAACCCCACGCTTTTTTTCGCGCCATCCATGCTGGCCAGTGTTCATCGTCTTAGCTCATTTCATGATTTTCATGCATTCATTCATGATTGTCTTTTTGTTTCATGATATTCCTGATCTTACGCTATCTTTCAGCAGTTTCCATGCCTTTTCGTCAGTTTCATCAGCTTTCACCAGTGGCCATGGTTTTTCATCATGTTTCATACATTCTCATCATGTGTCATCATTTCCTGAGTTTTATCAGCATCATTGTTTCCTAATCATTTAGCAGCCTCATCATTTCTTGACTTTTCATCACATCTTGTCATGTCTCTCATGTTCACCACCTTTCCAAACTGAAATTGCTCTACATTTTTATATTGTTCGTCCATTTTCACCGTTTTTCAAAATAACTTTTCAGTTGTTCAATGTTTTTTGTTTTCAAGTTTGATCAATTTTCCGGCATCTTTGGCAACTGTTAACAGTGTCTTATTATGTCTCATCACTTTCCGATTTTTTTCCTTTTAGTAACATCATGTTTGCATAATGTTGCATGAATGTTCATCATTTTCATCAGTTTTCTAATTTCTCATCATGAAAATGAGGAATCTCGGATACTTGAAACTGCGGGCCCAGTCCCAATTTCCACCCCACCCCCTTCCCCCCAAAAAACACACGCGCACACAAACACATGTACCAAATTTACCCTGGAGCCTTACACAGATCCAACTAATCAACTGCCTGCGTTTCCGACGCATTTGCTCACAACTTCTGTCAGAGCATGCCAAATGCGGATGCTACCGTATGCCAGTTCGTCTCCAGCACACACGGACACACGCACACACACACACACACTTGTGCAATCCTCCCTCTGGACTGATTGGGAATTCTCCATATTCAGTCTTCGTCAACACAGAGGAGTAGGATCTTAAGAGGATTTAGGCTCTGCCCATGGCTTACCTCTTGCCATGTCTGTCATGC
>CAJNIZ010043160.1:158364-173396 GCA_905231905.1 Symbiodinium pilosum
CTGCCGCTGACACTGCCGCTGCTGCTGCTATTACTGTCACTGCTGCTGCTACTACTGCCTATTCCACCTAGTACTACTGCTCCTGCCAGGTGCGTGTGTAACTGATGCCAGTGGTGGTTTCTGTCTTGCTGATGCCCTCACGTTTGTTTTTTTGGTGTTTCTTGTGATGTTGGAGCGGTTCTTGTAAAGGAGGGCTGCGTCGCTCTGAAATGCCACACATATCAGGCTTGTTGCATTTCGCACAGCCCTAGAGATTCGAGAGGTTTGTGATGTTGAAGGGTTCGCTCCGAAACCCCTTGTGGATTTGGTTTGGCAGGAAGAGTTGTCTGCTGGATGGATGACGGGGGGGGGGGGGTGGGGGCAGCATTGGGGAAGGGAGTCAACACTCTCAGGACGCTTAATTAGGGTACACCCACGAAGATATTTGCCGCCCATTCTTCAAAGTGTTGATTACAGGACTCGCACGTAATGCTTACAAAGGGACCGACCCCCTAAAGTCGTGCTTGGCCCGCAAAGAAGACCAAGACAACCGTGTAGTTGAGAGTGGCCTTTGTCAGATGAAAGAATGAAGGAATTTCGGGCAGTGCCTCAACTGAAATTCTAAAACAGGTTGCTTAGATCAGACGATGGCAGTGAGAGGGGTCAGCGTTCAGGGTTCCCTTTTGCCACGCTTTGTCCACAGGCCGTCAGCGAGCCAAGCGTACCTATGGCACCCAGATGCCCAGTCACGGTTGCACGGCAGTCACTGCAAGTTTCTGAAGATTCTCCGTTCCAGTCTGCTGGCCCATTCTAGGAGACTGCGTGTAGGGTGTTGAAACTAGCAACCGCCAATCCCAGATCCCAGCTTGTAGTAGACTTGCCCCGGATCCAAATCTTGTGGCTCCAGGGGATAAGTCAATTCAACCCTTTCTCAGAGCTTCTTGTGCGTCATCATGCTGAAAAAACACTTTCCACATGACGAGTCCCGTCCCATGCATCCCTTACCTCGACCCATCCCAGGCGCGCAGCGGAAGCTGCCCGGTGCAGCCGAAGCAGGCAAAGCCTGAGGAGTCGGAACCGTGCTCTAAGCTTGGATCTTTGATCAGTGGGCTTTAGCTGGGCCTGTGTGCTAATCTGCTAATATGCAATCAAGGCCCAAGGTCTATTTGAACAAGACACCCGTCAACCCAAACATTGGAATTCTTCTTCAGGCAAGCCCTGCATAGCAGGAATGAAGGGCTTGCCGCATGTAGTCTGACGGTTTGCCTTTCATCTCTTGATGAAGCATTGAAGCAGATCTTGCCGAGTTTCATGTTCTCTGTGAAGAGCCGAGGAACCTGGCTGGCTGGATGCAGTTGTCAGGCTCGGAAAGGTTTGAAAAATAGAGCCGTAGGACTCTCTTGGAGACGGCTTTGGCTAGGAGGGTGGCTTTGTCCAAGGCAGGTGGCTTCCATCATCGGTCGGCCATGGAACAGCACTCCTGAATCTTGCCAGCAGAGAATGCAGCTGTTTGGTTGCTAACATGCTAAGCAAGGAGAGCCTCCTGCTCCATTTCTGCCCATGGTATCAAACCGTCATTCTACTTTGCAGATGCCTTGGTGAAAAAGCCGTTCTAATTTTCGAGAGACATCTGAAAAAGCTACATTCCTCATCTGTCGAGTTTGTTCTTATATGTCAGTCCTTCCGCTTTGACATGTTTCTTGATCCACTCTATGGGCAATCTGAGGATCCGTAGACTTCTAGACTCTAGATTCCACGTGTAGTCAATGGGCCTTCTGGGTTTAATGCATTGTGAGCGTTGGCTTGGAGAAGGAAGGATAGTTTTGTTACCTGGGCTTTGCCAACCTGCGAAAGCACGAGAGAAATCAAATCTCGAGATGCAACTTGTTGCATTCCTTCATTGATCCAGGAGTATGCCGAGCTGGTCTTGAACAATTGGCAGCTGGGATAGAAGCAGCGACTGGCTAGGGGCTCTCGAGATGGTTTTATTCAATTCCGGTATGAGAGCCCGCCGTCGGATCGGCCTTTTGACAGTTCTGAGGTACGTGACCCCGGAAGCTGCGGAAGCTCATGGCAGCGGCGATGTCTTTGTAATCAACCGGGAGACGATCCAGTACGTGCATCCAGTTTGCTTTTTGACTGCAATTGCTGCAAGCGGTGACAGGTTTCCAGGTTGCTGTCATATTCAGCGGTATCTACAGAGACTGCGCTGCAATTAGAACTTCATGCTAACACCTCTCAAGCTGTGAGCTTGACTGAGGCAGATTCCTTGCAGTCCCAGACGAGGACCTCCGCTAAAAGATGGCAGCTCAACACTCTGCATGTCTGGAACAATGACTAGAAAGTTCTGCCGAGGTGGGTGTACCTGCCGTGTGTGTCGTTGAGGGCCAAAGTAAGTAGAGGACTTTGAGATACATCAGATTCGCATGAGGTACATGCAAGAGCAAAGCGTGGTTGTGCTATCCAGAGCCTGGCAACAAAGCGCAGGTTCGTCACATCTACTTGCTTGCAGAAAGTCCTGAAAGCAGCACCATATGCACAACCCTGCTCTACCTTTGATCATCCTTGTGTTGCCTTCCAGCGCCAATGATGTGAATCGAGCTTTTTCCAAGTCTCGGACTTGAGTAGCTCGCATGCCACGTGGCAACCCCACAAACGCAGCAAGTCTGACTCCTCGAATGTAGCAGCACGTCATCAGCGGAGGTGTAGGGCAACGCGACCGGTGCAAAGAAGAGTCGCTTTCCAGGATGAGAGATACATCAGAGATTGCTCAAGTCGAGAAGTACACCTCTTGAGGGCATCCCGCCGTCCATCATTCTGGGCGACATATGGCGTATGCCTCGATTTTCTTGATGTCAATCCCCAGCTCTATTTCGACCAAAGTTGTTTTCGCGTGGATCCCGGATGGGTCGCTTCAGATCCGAGACATCTCTCGTTCTTAGATATGCAGCGCGGCTTTAAGAGCAGCATGTTTTCCTGCGAAGAGAGTGCGTTCTAGGAGTGGCTGCGCAAGCTGCACATTCTTCTGGAAGCAGAGGGTGGACGCGCGATCGCTTCGGCTTACAGGCACACCAGGAGGTCATTGATTTTTGTCGATCATGTTTTCGAGATTTGGTGTTCAGGCTGCCGTTTTCTGGTTGTGCAAATTTGGTGAGCATTCGATTAGGTGCATTTGACTGCCTGATTCGGTCTAGTGCTTTGGACAGCCTTGGTGGATTGCATTCATTCTTGCACGTGTAGCACTTGAGTTTGATGGCTAAGTTCTGTGAGTGCTCTGCACTTGGGGATTGCTCATGTCTGGGATGTTGGGGGCTGGGAATGCTCATCCCTACAGACCACACTTCTGCCTCATCCACCTCCACTCCCAGTCCCAGACAATCCTAAGAATCCGAATGCCCGGTTTTTGCACAGCTTGCACTTGAAGGGTGCAGGGGGTCATTTTCAGTTGAAAACGCTGATTGATTATGGGAGTTTCGGCCACCGCTGTGCGGACGCTGAGTGACAGGGGCAAACAGGTCCTGTTCATGACAAGAGTCGACTGCATGCCGCACTAGGAATTCCTGCCAAACTAGTTAAAGGCTTGGGATAGAATGCCCTCCTGGTGCCCAACATGTTGCAGCGTGCTGCTGATTTGCCGCCAGTTTAGTTGCTTAGTGGTGAGGTGAGAATGATTTCACCCCAAAGCGATGCGCTGCTGTTTACAGCCAGGCAATGTTCCATGAGAGCGGCTAGCGGCTAGCGTCTAGAGAGGGTTGCAGCAACACAGAGAGGTCAAGCCAGAGAATCCAACGCCGCAAAACCTGTAAACTCTTGCCAGTCCCTCGACGGGCATCAATCTCAGTGGCAGTTTACGGAGATAGAATCCAAACGGAAGATGAAGTTGTCCTTCTTTGCGAGCACTCGTTGAGAGACTACTTCTTTTCTTTGGTTCCTCCTCGCGACTGCTCGTTCGTTATTCGGTGCTAGCCCTCGTATGGATCGCTGCACAGTGTTAACCGTCGCAACTAGCATCTCATTCTTTTTTTGATCTCTGCATTTGTGCAGGTCCCTTCACGCTGCGCTTCCGCGGCGGGACACGGACGCAGTGGGCGCAGCGCTGCAGCAGTGGCCTGGCATTGTCTGAATGATACACGTTTACCTGCGCATTTCCTGACTAGTTCTTGCGGCCTCTGCGTTACTTCGTTTAGGTGTGAATGAAGGGGCAATGCGCAGACTTCCCTCCCCGTCTCATGCGCCTGGGAACTTCTGCTGGGGTTGCCTCGGGCCTGCGGCAGCTGCTTGGTACCACCGAGGATGATGCTGCTGCGTTGCATGAGCAATATTTTAATCGCTATCGATCCACAGATTCCCTTTAGAAGTGTAAGGCTGGCCTATTTATCTGGGAGCACTGGTCTACACAGCAATGACGTCCAAGACATCCATGAGTTTTGCCAGCACAGAAAGGTGTTCTGAACATCAAAATGCGCAAAATCTAGATTAGGCCAACACTTGATCCTCAGCGCCAAGAATCGAGCCAGTGTGATTTGTGTTGCATATTGGAAAGTTGTAGCCAAGAGATCGACGACTGTGCAAGTTGGAGGACTATGCTGCACAACCCATTTCAATCATAATGCAGTCACGAAGATACAGGTAGCCACATGGGCCCCCAATCCTCTCGAACGAGCCAGAATTGCCAGCCACTGTGAGTTGCGGCAGAAAGAAGCAGAAGCGCTTCCTTCTTCATTGTAAAGCCTTCAGCTTCCTGAATGCAGGTATCTTGTAAGTGTTGGAAGCCGGACCTGCTGCAAAGATTCGTAAGTACTGCCACTGTCTGCTGCCGCAGACCTCCCAACTTTGGAACTTAAAGCCACGTTTGCGCTGCTGCAAGAGATGCAGGAGCAGTTGATCTCAGAGATGAACGAAATTTCCAGCTCCAGGGAACGCTTTTTGTGGCAGTTTGAGCATACTCATTTTTAGAGGCACGGGGGCAAGGCCAAGACCGAGCCAGACGATTGCTATTGATCCGGGAAATTGAGAAAGGCGCTGAAGAACAGCCAGAGGACAGACCAGAAAACAGGTGACCACCGAGATCAAGCAGCGATCTGATCGTGAACTGGATCTAGAAGAATGGTGGCAGAGTCCAAGTTCTCATTTGATTGTACCTGTCCTTCGTTGTGAGTTGGAGCTTTACATGAGCTCTACGAATCCTGCGTGCTTTAGCCCGTTTATCCAGCACACTTGTGTTGCGGTTGGGATCCTCTATGCATCTCACAGACGCAGATGCCGCCAAAGGCTTGCAGCAGACATTGACTCTCTTACCGCACCTTGTTGTGAAGTTCAGTTTTTGGTTGCTGTGTCTGCGGTCAGCGTTGCGAAAGTTTGTCTTGGGCTGCGTAGTGCAGCATGTTTTAATGAAGGGTGCCAGGGACACCGGCTCTGATTGAATTTGCTTCAAGTGTCTGAGCCAGATTCACGAACTGAGTATTGCCAGGCGTTTTGAATTCAGAGGCTGCTGCTGGATCTTGCATTGATGCACGCCAACTGCTTGAAAGTCCACATGGCGGTAGTCAGAACCGTCATCTGCATACCACCTAGAGACGTCATCGAAATTCATCGAAATTCTGGATGGGAATCCAATGATGACATGAGCATGGAGAATCTCGACCCACATGTGCCACTGCTCAGGAGTTCCAGCGAGATCAGCTCAACAAGAAAGACTGTAGAGGTGAAGCGCTGATGCTGAAACGCTTGAGGAACCTCGTCGGAATCACAAAATCGGTTTCCACAAAGGCCGGTAGGAAATTGTGGGTCTTGCCTTTCGGACACAGGGCAGAACTTTGCCGCTTAAAACACAAGGTTGACAAGTGATGCTTTGATTCACCAGACTTTTCGCGCTTGACGCTGAGTGGAATTGCAGGGACTGCATTCCGTGACATGTTTGGGGAGGATTGGATACCCAGCTATTTGGGTAGCGATGTTGTTTTGCAGTTGTTCTGTTGTTTGCTTTTGCATTTATCTGTGGAGGAAGAGCAAAAAAGGGAAGAGTCAAAGAAGCAGAAGCAGAAAGAATCAACGAATCAATGACAGAAAGAAATAACAAAGTCAACACGTAGCAAGAACGAAATAAAAGAACAGATAAGCAAGACAGAAAGAAAGAAAGAACGCATCACGAAGAAACATACTTGGATAGTCAATCGCAGCAGCACATAAAGACGGAATACTGCGAGAAGAGAAAAGAACGTTGCAAAAGAAGGAAGGGTGCATGAAGAGACCAAAACAGAAAGAACGAGAGAAAGAGAGAACAGGCAATTAAAGCAACACGTGTTCATGAACGATTGAAACAGGGAGCAGAGCATATGCGGCTCTGTGGTTTTCGAGATGAATTTAAGATACGCGTGTTCAGGCTGAAATCCAAGATATGGAGGCATCCTGTGAATCACATGCTCTGTCCTCCATGTTTTGCAAGTGCTGGGGACTGCTGTGGGGCTGCTCCCAGTCGCCCATGCGCTCCGTTGTTTTCAAAGCGTGGCATGACTTTCAGGCAGACGGTGCGTGATCTTACATGAACCCTCTTGCTTTCATCACTGTGCTGCAAACAGATCGGCCGCTGCCCCCAACCGCTCCCTGCCAACATTTTCAAAGAGAGGCAAGACTTCATATTGCTGTCCCCTTCCCAGTATCTGCAGTTTTCGAGGAGCTCCTGGCCTTTGAAGGCTATCTGCATTCTGTGGACAGCTCCAAATGTTTGTTTCAGGGTGTGCAGGATGGGTAGAGACCGGCTTCCTAAAGTAGCCGCAAATACCGGTTATTAAAACCTCAATTGAACCCGACAGATTCAACACTATCGGAAGGCAAACTTACCAGACTTATGACAAGACCGTTGCTTTCTCTAAGCTCCAGACTCCAGATTCTCAAAACTGCAAACACCAATCACAAAGTGGGTGTAGTTGAGGCGGGGCTGTGCTGTACTCAATTTCTTGGACTTCGCCTGGCACAGGGCACAAACCTGACGGCTGGCCAACGACATGCTCCAAGACTAAGACCAAAAACCACCTTCGAAGTCTGGACAGCCATGGAAGAACAGCTTCGAATGCACCAACGCATAAAAAGATAGCTGCTACCGCACTGGAACTCTTGAAATCTATGCACAAGCCCAAGATGCGAGAACACTAAGTCATCTGCAGTTTGTAGACTGGCCCAAGGAAATTCACTTACCCGGACATTGGCGAAGAGGATTTAGCGGCGTGGATCTACACTGAAGGCCCACCGTTGACGTGAGCGTGCGGGTTTGAGATAAGCTGCCTTGGGGCTTAGTAGCCAAGCCGCTGAAGCCTTGAGATGGCCAGGAAGCTCGCCTCTACTGCCTGCCCTGCATGCTATCCTCGGCCTGCGCGCTTGGGCTCTGACAACACAGCTAATGTTGGAGCCTGATAAGTATGGGGCGGCCGCGCCCCACCAAACAAAAAGGGGGGCCTCCATAATAAGAAGTCCTCGAAATGAATTGGGGGTCTGGGGGTCCTATGGTTCTGATTAAACTAATAAAGGGACCAGGGATCCTTTCGATCCTTCGGCTCCTATTCAAATTAGTAAGGGAAGGGATTAGAGCGATTCTGGATTGACTTTGTTACCTTAAAGTTCAGAAAAATAAGTAGGCGACAAAACACATTACTTTCTTGGGACCCCCCAAATCGAATAGGGGTCCAGAAGAATTTTCAACGAACTTTATTTTATTGGGACTCCCCCCCCACCCAACAAAAAAAAATCGGGATTCAACATTAGCTTGCATGCCTGTAAAATCTAAAGTTGCTCAGGTTCCAGAATTGCATCCTAGGATTCTGGACGAGCATGTTGGAGGTTGGCGTGCTATGCATTTTGCTCATTCCTCGCTGTCCTGGTATCACTTCTACCTGCGTTCACGCTTGATGAAGATAGCTTTGCAGATGCAGGCATTGGGCTATGACACGTGCCACCCAAGGAAAGCTGGATGGGATTTCGGGCCTCTCAGAGCATTGGCAGAGTCAAGGTTGGACTGTTCGTTTTGCATTGTTCAGGAAGCAAGCTTACACGTCAAAAGTTATACCTGGTTCGGTGCTATAAATCTCAGACTCGCAGACGTTCGTTCCTGATTTGATCATATGTTAGCTGTCGGCGTCCTAATTGCAGGCAGGCAATGCATGGCAGCATCGCATCGTCAGCGCCCGGCTTAGTCCCGCAAGAGATCGTGAGGGACCTTTCGTTAGAGCGCGGACCTCTTGACTAAGACTAAGACTCGAGACTCTCAAGACTGCCACCTGTGACTATCGTGTTGATGTCATCTGCAGTTGCACTCGATAGATTGCTCTGACTGACTGGGCCGGCACCCGAGGTTCTTAGATGCCATAGAGGGTGGCATGTCAGTGCGTGCCTACTGCCTTCAAGTCTGGCGCTACCTGCCTGTGGAAGCAATTGCAGCACTTGAGGATGCGTGGCCTGCCAGAACATAGCAAATAATTGTTGAAGTTTCTGCTGTTTTGATTGTAGGCAACAATCATCGCATGCCGTGCAGCACTGCAGGAGTCCCCCATAGCAAAACCCCTGTTCATCATTCCGAATCATTCCTGAATGAACTTCAGTGGTATCTGAGTTTGGGAAGCATGTTTCAGACTGCAAGGAAGAATCATTCGCCTATGCTTTACACCTGGAAGCAAGTCCAGTCTTGTGTGTGAGAGAGAGAGGGAGAGCAGGTTGAACTAGATACGCTCGGAAGACGGGGTTAAAACTATCCTCCCAGATCTTTGACGAGGATGGTCTGCAAGCTGATACATTTGAGAACCACAACATGCAATTCAGACTTCAGATTCAGAAGCCCAAGGCATGATACCCATTTGAAATTTACTCGCCCAGCAGTACTTTCACATGCCGATGACAGGTTCAACAACTGCATTGAAGCGCTGCTGCGGTATTGCTCGGCAAGACAGCGCTTTGTAAGCCGCACGTTCCCTTGGCTGCGTTGATTCTGTGGGTTGGTCTCGCTGGTGTCTTGCATCGCGAGTTTGGTTACATCAGCAATGATTGCTTACTGGATGCAGGAAGGTCCACGTAAGGTTGTGGGTTGAGTCCAGATGCTGTGAGATTGGAACACAGCTTGGATACCTTGTGCAGGTAACATCGCCGAGCTTTTGAAGATGCCTGAAGCCGTGGGAGTGAAATGCCGAGAATCTAACAAGATCTAGCAGCTCCCCGGAATGCCCGTATGTCTCGGCGTTCAGTACTTTGAGCTTGCAGCTGAGGCTTCCTGGCGTAGGTCGACTCCAGACGATTGGCGCCAACCAAGAGAAGGTCATCCGAGGAGGACAGAGTAGACTCTACACCAGCAGAGTTTGACAATCTAGTCTCAACAATGTGTGGCGAGCTACGGATCTTGCTGTGTTGAGCATTGTAAGTGAAGATGCCTCTTCTTGAACTGCATCTCGGAGCGAAGCTTCATGGATTACACACGACCTCTAGGCACTCTAGTCGTTTAGCTTAGACTCTGGTTGGCCAGGTTTTTAACTTCATAACCGCTCTGCATGAACACATTGTAATCATCAGGTCAGGAGCAACGTCATAACTTGCTATCTGCTATCACAGCTCTTGTTTTGGACGCCAGCACAGCGTTTGCTGCTTTCTGGTCCTGTGGCCTCAACAGGACGGCTGGCCTTGTTGCACATGCGGCGAGTTGCAGATGCGCAGCGGATGCAGTTGCTCAGCTGGATCTTGGCGTGCGACCCTGTGCGCATGAAGTCACATCGCCGACACAACATGTCCTGACTCAGGTTCAATCCTTCTTGACAACTCAATGCTGTAGAAGATACAACTCCATAGCTCGAAAAGGGTAGCGGCATTTCCAATCTGGTTGCCACCAACTCAGCCCGTAACCCCAAACGTGCAGGGGTATGATCCAAACGAGAAGATAGCGCAGCAGCACCAAAGTTGAGAGCGCTTGGCCACTGTTGAGTGCTCAGGCTGGCGAACGAAATTTTGGCGGCTGAGAATCTGCAAAATTTGCTGCAGCGAGATACCACCACCTGGTGACACCCGGTGCACGAACTCCTCCCTTCTGGAGGCCAGAGCAGGACAATTATGCCCGACATAATCTGCCCTCACGTGCACCCGGCCCTAATACCCAAGTCTTTTATCTGCCAAGAGCTTGGCACATGGCCGGCGCCTGCCGCTGAAGTGGTTGTGTGCGCGGCAAGCGGAGAGGCTCTGTCGAGAGGGCGATGATTAGACAGAACGTGAGAGCAAGTTTTGAGGCATGGGTGAACTAATGGTTTCCCGTTGGCGGCGTACCAGCCAATCACCACCTGCCCTCCAGCCTCCAGCGTGCATGCTTTATTGCAAGACGGTGCCTGTCAAAGGACGAATCAATGCATCTGCCCCCTTTGGGAAACCAGCATCCTTGTTGTCAATGCACTCTTGGGCATCGCTACGTCAGTTTTTGCTTGGACGTATATACTCTGCATGATAGGTGCGCACATAGCCTTTTGCAAATGCATAGTCTATGCTTGATTTATCTCTTCCCGCCGTGCCCACTATGGGCTTCCATGCGTAAAAGGAACAGCTTCAAATATCATTTTCCTGCGCATGATCAAAGATATGGTTGCTCTTATAATTCTGGCTGACAACCTTTGACAGCTTCGTGCAGGCTAATTGAGGATGTGCGAGGTATCCGATAGATGTGAAGAATGCTGCGGGCGCACACACACAATGACATGATGCAAGACCTGTGGCTCGGGCCTTTCGAAATTTTACTTTGGAGGATTATCTGCTCGCCAGGCTGATGTAAATATCATCCTCCAGCCGACTCTGGCTTGAGCATCCCGAGAAGCCTGCAACAATTGGGCCGTTTGCTTTGGTCCGATTTGGATTGACTTTCAGGATTCCACGCGTGATTGATGCAGACGTTGCTTCTCAACTAATCTGGCACTCGGAAGCGTCACGGGCGAGAGCCGACCGCATTGGAAAAATAAATGCGCTTCCCCTCCCATGCTCGATGCTGACAGAAGCTACAGGTTGTGCATTTCCTTACGTTCATCGTGGCCGAAGAGTGTTAGGTGTTCATGCAGTTAGATACGGACTTACAGGCAGAAAGGGGCTTTTTTCCAGTGCCTTTCCATGAGTCTTGAATGAGGTGCTTTCGCTATCTTGGCTCAGGATATCCACTACAGGACACGCAATCGATTAAACAAGGGTCCGCGGCAATCCGAGGATGCAACACCATAGATCAAGCCAAAAATGATATCCGGGCGGCATGTGTGGCAGAAAAGATGGATGCCCTACAATTTACTGCAACATGCTAAAGGCTTTTCCTTAGGCTGCCACTTCAGCAGTCTCATGCAAGCCGGTACTAAGCTACAGTGCTACAGCTCGTACGGAGCTCAGTTCTGCTCATTGAAAAACACACACGGCGTGACACCAATGCCCAGCTGAGCTTCGTGCCATTTTGTGTCTGCGGGGTCTTCGGATGCAGCTTGGCTTATCACGGAAGCTTCTTGGAGCTTGCGAGACTTCTTGCTTACCAAAGGACGTTTCCTGGGTGTAGACCTGTGGACCCCCTGGCTTTTGTTGCACTTGTTGCGACGCGTTGTCAAGTTTGTCGTGCCATTGAAGTTTATTTTTTACGCTTCGTCGCAGGAGATTTCTTCAAGGCCACGTTCCCAGGAATGTCAACGTAAACCATCCTTGGCCTCTTGTTATCATGCTTGGGATGCAAGTGGTACAACATAATTTAAGAAGTCTATCTGGAATTAGGGATCTAATTGATTTCTTAATTAGACATTTAGTTCTTCCATGGACATTGAATCGGCATCCACACAAGTCCTTCAATAGACGCACGCGGAATGATACCTCACTCCATTCATTGGTGGGCAGGGGGGGGAAATGGGTGCGTTTTATTTTCAGGGGGAACAATTACAGTTGTGGAGCTGCTGGTGGGATTTTGTGTTGACCAACAGTTGGTCATTGGGCTGGGGAGAGCTTTTTGGGCCGTCCGGTCTCATATTTGAATCACTTAGAGGCTTGCGCGGGGGGAGCGGCTTGAAGGATCAGGTTGTAGCGGCAGACTTTCAGAACATGAACCGCCCTCCCGCCCAGCTGAACCTCAAGGCCCACCTCCTCCACATCTGTGAACCCATGGATTGATTTTGATATGTTGTCAAGTTTGTACTGCCATCAGGGTGTGTTTTTACGGTTTGTCACTGGAGTTGTTCAAGGCTTTTGCCAAGGAATGTTAATACAATCAATACAATCAATTCTTTTCTTGTTGTTATCTTGCTTTCGCCTACAAATCATGGAGATAAGTCAAACAGCTGAATGGAATTAGGCTTGGTTTCTTAATTGTACAGTCATTGCGTCGAGATGAATCGAAGAGGCCCACAGAAAACCTGTAATCAACACACCAGTAATGATGCATCATCATAAGTTGGCAGGAGGAAGGAACGGATGCGTTTCAATATCAGGGAAGCAGTTGTAGAAGGCCCACCTCTTTCCCGTTTACCTGTGGATTTGTGACATGTTGTCGAGTTTGTCATGCTATCAGGGTCTCATTTTTCCGCTTCGTCATTGGACAACTCTGCTGGGATCAAACCCTGAAACTGCTGTTACAGGGGCCAGAGTACTTCAAAACCTGACTATTGACTAGGATGTTCATGAATGTTTATTTATGGTTAGGGGTTTCCTGGATGTTCTATTACTACTTGTCTTGTACCCAGGAATGCAAATACGAGAGTTTGCAGGCACTCTAGCTGCAGTTCCGGGCTTCCTGAAGTTAGCATTTTTTGTTGGTATCGTTCTTTACCACGAATCATAGAAACAACCTCGTAACGAGAACGTGATTGGTTTAACAGAAATGGAAGGGCCTTGGGCCAGGGACCAGTCCTAGTTAGAGGGAGACGAGAGAGGCATATTTTGTTTCAGTATCAGGGGAAGTGATTGCATTGGAGGCAGTAGAGGGTGGCCGTTCTTTCTGCAAGCCTGGACCGTACGCAGAATTCCAGAATTTCATCCGCATTGCTCTGACTCAAGTGCGGAGAGCGAGACAGAGAGCCACCTCTCCACTTGATTTGGCCTTGAGCATAAGGTCCTGGTTCCCGCCAGGCAAGTTGCTCTTTCAATTCATGTTGATTTGTGGTACATGTGCGAAGCAGATTCCTCCTTCGTATCTGCAGATGACCCCTAAACAACCGATGCGCGCGTTCTGCTGCAGTGTTTTGGGGACATGGGCCGTTGCTCTTTTGTGCTGGAGCTTTGTGAAAGAAGAAGAGTTAGACACACTGCGGATTGCGCATGCAGGTTTCCCGCAGACCACGCCCGCGTCTGAGTTCTGTCCGCTGGGATAACGATTTTTCTAGGTAGTTGTGCAGTTGGAGTAGGGACGTTTGGTGCGCCTTCATTGGATACCACAGCAACTTCTCTTTTTTGAGACCGTTCGCCATTTTGGCTTCGTCCGTTCTGGCCATGTTGACTATGCTGTCATCTGACCGTTCTGATTAATTACAACAGTCTACAACATGTTGCTATAGACTGGCCGAGCAGTGGAGTGGTTCCTACTTGTCTGAGAGCAGGTACGGTCACTTGATGTTTCTTGACGAAGTGCTAGAAGCGGTAAGCTTACGCTTTGAAGGAAGGCACCATGTACCAAGTATAACAACTCAGGTTCGCAAGCAGCGATGTCGCGCTGCAGGACTGCAAAACTGCACTGTTCTCATTTGCCACAGCTTTGGGAGTACAGTGTTGTTAGAGGAACGTTATGCAGCTTGAAGTGGGGGCGCGCACCTCCAGCAGAACCATGTCTGAAGTCCACGTACTGAATGCACATACATGCTGACAGGATGTGACTCTAGTTTCGTCCAGACGACTTCCAGAAGGCCATGAGAGTTGCACAGCTGCAGCTTAAACGTGTATTCCTCGCAAACTCACTAAGATCTGGGTCAGAAGAGTTCCTGCTGTCCGAATTGACGGATGCACGCAGACGATCTAAGGATGGCCGCTGAAGGTGTGTGCAGCGTCAGACTATCCTCTGCATGGGATTGATCATGTTCCTTGGCAGCTGTTCAGGGGCCGGTTGTTTTTGGATGCTGTTAGTATCATGGAAGCGGGGTTTCATCAGGGTACAGCTGCCCTTTCTGGAAGAGCTGGCATCGCTGGGGTCGGGAGTGACTCCTGGAGTCTTGCATAGTACAGCAGGGCCAGGTAAATTTGGGAGAGTACAGCAGGGCTTTGACAAAGTTACGCTTGCAAATTAATATTTGGGGTGCTTGTGCGCCACAAGGATCTTAATCTCGAGTCCGAGTAAGGTGTGCAAAGCAACAGGTTCTCGATGCATCGTTCTCGTCTATGCGAAGCACATGAGAAAAGCACGCTGAGGGACAATCTCAGATATACGGAAGCAACACAGGCTTCATCCCAGCATCTCCCGTTGCAAGATCCGCGAAAACCACACCTTGCATTTGGCCCCAAACTCGGGCAACAGTCTGATACCAACTTGGGTTCAGGCCTACCTTCATGGCACCAAGCAGGAAGTTCGGGCCTTAAGATTGATTTCCGTACTGCGACAGGAAAGTGTACTTACTTGTTGAGTCACAGCAGCTCGGACCAGCTGGGCACCTGTCTAATTGCATTCTTGATGAGGTTGAAGATATGGCAGCTCGGGGGCCTGTGCTGGGCACCTTGGAAGAGGACCGCGTGTTCCTGCCCCCGCCCCCGCCGCCACCACCCCCGCTCCGTTCCATTCTATTACTACCACGAAGATGATTTCTACTCGTACTGAGAAAGCTATTCCCAAAAGCATTTATTCATGAATCGATAGCAACAGCAGTAACCGCAGTAAGAGTAACAGGAAGCAGAGGAGCAAACCCAACTAAAGATAGTTCGCAGTCCTTCGCTGCTATGCCTGAGAACGGAGTGCGAACTTGAAGCATCAACGAAGTGCGACGCACTGTTTACCTGTTGCCACATACAGTCATGACCATAGTTGATCATCTCTCTGCAGGGCTCCTGCAGACGTACAGCTGACCACGACGACCATGACGACTAATGTTGACTTCGCATTAATA
>CAJNIZ010043161.1:0-15664 GCA_905231905.1 Symbiodinium pilosum
TGTTGGTGTTGGTGTTGTTGGTGTTGGTGTTGGTGTTGGTGTTGGTGTTGGTGTTGTTGTTGTTGTTGGTGGTGGTGGTGGTGGTGGTGGTGTTTCTGGCTTTAGCTCAGGGAAAGCCCAAGTTTTGGCCAGGTAATCTTGCAGGGTCTTTAGGGTTTGGTGTCTTTATCGTTTAGGGTGTTTAGTTTTGTTGTTGTTTTCCAGGTTTGTAAGGTTTTTAGGGTTTGTAGAGTCTTCAGGGTTTGTAGGGTTGCAAGATTTTGGGTGGCTTTTAGGTTTTTAGGTTTCCAGGGCTCTCGAAAGTTTCAAGGGTGTTAAGTGTTTTGGGTTCTCAGGGTTTACAGAGTTTATCTGGCAGAGAGTTTACCTAAACCCCAAAAGTATGTAGAATAATAATAGCCCAAAAGGCCATTATTTTACATACTTTTGAGGTCCAGGTAGGGCAAGAGCCCAAATTATGCGACCCGCAGCTTGAGGTTGAGTATCACAGCGCCACGTCAAACAGCTGGATCGCGGCGAAGTTGGGAACCCAGAAGTGGGCTTACGGCTCAGGGTTAGGATTCAGGGCTTAGGGCTGAAGATTTAGGATTTGCGGCTTAGGATAGGGGTTTTGGGCTTTGGACTGACCACTTCGAGGGCTGCAGCACCCAGGTGCGTATACATGTAGGTGAATGACCATATAGGTTTTTCTATGTATGGAAATATACAGACATAGGTATGCATGTGCTAGATGTTCTGGCCCCAAGGTACCCACGTAGGAATTATGATGTGTCCTGGCTAATATAGGTAATGCGGTGAATACTTCAAATCCTGCATGACCCTAAGTACCCTAAACCGTGGCAATTTTGGTACTATAGAACACTTATTTGAAATATCAACACCATGAGTACTAGAAATCTTAAATATCTATATACCTGGACCTCCCAAATACGCACACAACCACAACCACAACCACAACAACAACAACACCAACACCAACACCAACACCAACACCAACACCAACAACAACAACAACACCAACACCAACACCACCACCACCACCACCACCACCACCACCACCAACAACAACAACAACAACACCAACAGCAACAGCAACACCAACACCAACACCAACACCAACACCAACACCAACAACAACAACAACACCAATAACACCACCACCACCACCACCACCACCACCACCACCAACAACAACAACAACAGCCATAATAAAGGCTTGTACAGCCTCTTTTTTGGGGGTCAAGGGCGATCATTGTGGACCCTAGGCCCTAAACCGCATGGCTAATGTTTGGGAGGTGCGGGGTTTCAGCTTTCGATCACTCATCAGAGCTTGAAGAGAAGCAGCCAAGGTTTCTTGCTTTGGACCTTAAACTCTTTAGGGTTCAGGCTTTAGGGCTTTGAACCACAAACCCTAAATCCTAAACTGCTGACGGGGTATTGCGTTTAGGATTTTCAGGTGTAGGGTTGATGGTATACATATACAGGTATAGTCAGCGGACAGGGACGCCATATTTCTATGTGGGACGGAGTGCGTGCAACGCTTGAGATGCAGGGCAAGGGGCAGTACGTACAATTACAAGAAAACTTGATATACAGAAATACACCAGCCGATGTCGAAGGCTATTGTTGCGCGAGGTCCGCTTGTGCAAGAACCCAAGTGTAGCGTTATCTATAGATCATAATCGTGATCATCATCGTCATCATCATCATCATCATCATTATCATCATTATCATCATTATCGCCGCGATCATTGTCGCCACGATCATTCTCGCCACGATCATTCTCGCCACGATCATTCTCGCCACGATAATTATCGCCGCGATTATCGCCATCTTGAGGCGAGTACCATCGAGCCAGACTTCTAGCATCAAAGCTTGCTCAGGCTGCTGTTCTTGCTGGGATTCTCTGCATGATCTTCTGGGGTGAATTTCACAAATCAGCTCAGGGTTCTATATAGGGGTTATGTAGGGATAATGGAAAAGAAAATGGAAGCTACTATGTAGGGTTTAGGGTTTATAGCCAAGCGCTATAATCCTCATTATGGGCGCCCTGCACGAAAGAACCCACATTGTTGGAACGTCCCATATTGGAATCTTCACACGCCCATGAAGTGTCCTTGACCCTAAACCCCAAACCCCAAACCCAAAACCCTAAACCCTCAGGTTGTTGCAGAAGGCTTCAGAGCCTGCCACCTTCGACTTGGACTGCAAGATGGCGGCCGGGAGCTTACCATTCTTATTCGTGATAACTAGGGCATTGAGCAATGGATTCTCACGGTAGTCCCCAAGAAATACCCCGTTAATAATCCAACCGCCAACAAACACTACGGTCTGACAAGATAGCAAATTTCAAGGTTTTTGCTGCAGGTGTATTGCCTTAATCCCGGTTCGAGCGGACAGGAGCAGAATGACTCCGCACCCAAACCCTTGTTTCAAGTGAATGTTTTTCATTTTGAGTTGCAGGTATCAAGCGGGTAGGCTTCTTGTACAAGCCAAACTGTGGCAAAACGTACAGTAAACCATTTGGCACGGAGAAGTGCCGGTTTCTAGCAAGGCTATCATATGGGTACACATATTCATGCTTGTAGCACAGCAGTTTCCATCCCTATACCCCCTACATAGCCATATAGCCTTCATGAACCCCTATATAACCACCACAGAATCCTCTAGATTTCCTACATAACCCCGATATGAACCCTTACACAATCCCCATAGCCCTTGTACAACCACTACAGGATCCCTATAAACCTCTGCATAGCCCCTGCACAATCCCTACCCTATACAACCGCTACATCGTCCGTATCAACCCTCATATGACCCTGCAGAATATCCATAAGCCCCTGATAATCCTTAGAAATTCTAGAGGACCCCTGCATCATCCCTATAAACCCCAGTCCTAAACCCTAACCCATAAATCCTATATAGGCTTACACCTATACAAACCCTATAAAGACCCTCCAAGCCCGTTTGAGCTGCCAGGTTCCGATCACCAAGATCCGGCCATCACCAGATGCTACCGGAGGAATGGGCATCCTCTGGAAGGTTTAGGGTCTGGGGTTCAGGGTTTGGGGTTTAGGGTTGGGGTTTAGGAGTTTAGGGTTTGGGGTTTAGGGCTTTGGGATTTAGGGTTTAGGGTTGAGGGTCTAGGGTACAGGGTTTAGGGTTTGGGATAGCCCGTTTTAAGAGGGTTATGTAGTGGTACTTTGGGCGATTAGCGGGTTTATAGGACTAATGGAAAAGAACATAGAACATGACAGCTACCATTCAGGGTTAGGGCGTGCGGTTTCCAAGCCTTAGGGCTTAAAGTTTGGTGATTTAGGTTTTAACGCCTTGAGAAATAGGAATTAGGGGGTCCCTTTTGAAAGGAACCCTAAACCCTAAAACCTAAACCCTAAACCCTAGGAATTAGGGGTCCTTTTTAGAAGGGCTCAAAGGGTGGTATAGGGGTCCATAGGGCCCCAGATGAGGTTTGGGGTTTAGGGTTTAGGCCTCCCTGCATGGGTTCTAGGTTTTCTTGGTGGTTGGGGTTTAGGCCTTTTCGGTTTGACGTTTTCGGTTTTGTTGGCTTCTGGATTTATAGGGATAGTCCTTGTATAAGGGCTTAGGGACACTCAACCCTATAAGGGTAGGGGAAACATGAGATTGGGGCCTGTATTTTAGGTGGCAGAACTGCCCTATTGGATTTTTTTCACGAGCGTTACAACAGTTGAAGGGAATCTGCAGCAGCCTACGATGCGCAACGCAGGCACCGGAACGTTTGCCCATGAAATGACCCATGTCTATGGCTATTCTGATGGACATACACAGGACGGTCATTGCAAAGCTTCACTGGTAAGCTTGTATGCAGTTATAGAACAACACAAGGTTTGAGACGCGCAGGTTGGGCCGTTTGACGATGGCACACCTGCTTAAGAGCCACTGACCCTCCGGGTCACTTCCTACTCTCAGGCTTATCTTTTGTTCTGTATCAAGGACGCACTTCACTTGCCTGTTGTTCGTGTGAAAGTATGTGCCTTGCCGCTTTGTGAGTTTGTTTTTGGTCGTCTTTGCTTTCAACCGCGTCCATTTCAGTTCTATGTTCTTTTCCATTTGTCTCTCCGTTGTTCACTCCCTGTAGACCCCTCCACAATCCCTGTATAACCTCTGTCAACCCCTAGATGGTCCTTACAAATCCCTTCATCTTGTCTGCCATATGTCCAAGCACACTCTTAGCGCAAAGCGGCTCTTTGGGATTTCACACCGTTCAAAGCTTCTGTCAGCAGGCCTCACTTGCTGCTATTAGATGGTACACAAATCTGGAAGTCTATGAAGCGATACAGGAATGCTTGCAGCACCCTACATAGCGCATACCCTAGCTATAGATGCAAGACTTTCTCCATCCACCTATCAACTGCAGATCCACAACTCTAAACCAGAAAATGTGAAACCTTAAACCCTAAGCCTTAAAATCTGTAAGCTGTTTCAAGCCGATCGTGTTAGGACTGCAGCCTTCGGCAAAGCACAGGGCGCGGGGCGGTGCTGCGAACGTTGGGCTCCCAGTTTTTGTTTTGGGACAGAGCTTGGAAAAGGAGCTGAAGGATAACTATCACAATTATCGTTGTTCTTGGTCGACAGTTTTGAACTGGCCCTCTCCTGGCCCCTACAACCATGTAACATCTCCCAACAGTGGTTTGGGGCGCACCGTCACCATAGGTTGCATTTGATTTGCTTTAGGAAGGTTTAGTGTGGTTATGGCTTATTCTTGTCCGAAATCTCCATTGTGTAATCGGTGCCTCATTCAGAGCTTCCGTATGCTTAGGATAGATTGAGGTAATGGTTTAATAAGGGCATGACGGGAGGTATGTAGGGATTGCCCGATGCAATATATTCCTTCCTGAAGCGAACCTAGCGAACCTCCCATAATCCCCTTAGAACCCACATAGAGACATAGGTCATTACAGGTATACCTGATGTGTGAAACTTCTGCATAGTCCTTCTGGGTGTTTCTCAAATGTTTTGGAGAATCCCTAATAACGACCCCACAGGACTCCCTTCATAATGCCTACGGTGGCTTGATGTAAGCCACAAAACCCCAACAAACAAATCCTGCACCCGACATCCTAAACCCTAACCCCTAAGACCCCAACCATTAAGTGTGTTCTGAGGCCACCACGGGCTGGTTCGACTGGTGGGGAGGCGGTGGTGCCGCTGAAGGAGCGTGTTCTGGTTGGGGGTTTAGGGCTTAGGTTTTAGCATTTCGGAATTGAGCTTTGGGTTGGGTTTGGGGGGGGGTAAGGGTTTGTGACAGAGAAGGGTTTCGCTTTATGATGCTTAGCATGAAGATGTAGGGGTCGTAGTTTAGGGTTTCCTATATTCATGTGCTTAAGGCAATCAGGTCCTGATGGAGGACTCCAGGACGTAGGTTTCAAGGTCTTGATGTTTAGCGGTTCAGGTGATAAATAAATCTACAGTTGATTCCTTGGCTCTTACGGCCCAGAAGATGAAACTACCTTCGGGGCTTTGGGAGCATGTACAGTAAATTCACATGTAATTAGTTGTGCTGATCGGGGTTAGGATGCCGGGCTTAGAAGTAAGACTTGCCCTAGGGATCCAAAGAGCTCAACATAGGTGCCATTCATGGACGATCAACCCCAAAGTAGCTTCTCAAACCCTAAACCCCTGAACCCCTGACCCTAACCCCTAACTCCTTACTTACTGATAGACCTAGGTTTCCAGTGAGTTGGGGTTTGGTGTATGTTTAGGGTGTAGTTAGTAGTTCCCTCCGGGCCTGAAGAGGTGACACGGAACTCTGAAAATTGCTGGCCTTTTGGTGGGAATGAAGGAAGGGAAAAGAAAATGGACATTACCCTTCATCCTAGCTAACAGGCCAGATTATGGCATCCTGAAGGGTCAGGATTTAGAACTTGCGGTTTAGGGTTCGGGGTTTGGAGTTTAGGTGGTTTTGGGTTCAGGGTTTAGAGTTCAGGGGGTCTCTTGCTGTCTGACTTGCAGAACCGCCCATGGACAAGGGCAAGGGCAAGGGCAAGGACGACAAGGGCAAGGGCAAAGGCTACGAAGGCAGGGTTTGGCCTTTGAGTTTCCTAGGGGCTTTTGTATACATATAAGGGTGATATAGGGATAATGGAAAAGAAAATGGAAACTACTATTCAGGGTAAGGGTTTGGGGGTTTACCTGAACCTCAAAAGTATGTAAAATAATGGTCTTTTGGGCTATTATTAGTGGGTTTAGGGCTATTAGTTTACATACTTTTGGGGTTTAGGTAGGGGCTTTAGGGGAGACTTGTTATCAGGACCTCGTAGCTTATGATGGCTAGATATATATGGGGCAGCTCAGGACTACATAGACCAAGGCTGTATGAGATACTCAGTTGTGGGCTTAGGTCGCATCGCCTTGTAAAACGTCGCGTCGGGGTGCGTATGGATTGGACTGAGCCATAAACATCATAAACATTCTGAGCACATAACATAGTTTGGGCCTAGGGTTAGGGCACAAGACACAGGAGTTGGATCAACCAAAATTATCAGGAATACGTGCTGACAACAGTTGGGCTCGCATCCTGGTGGGTGACGGAAAGCCTGGGATATGGGTTAGCATCTATCCAACCCACGTGCATCTTGGACAGGCCCCTAAAGTTCTCGCGCAACTCGTGTACACAGATGCTGCATCTTCAAATTTGTCCCCTTGCCCCGTGGAGTAGTCCACACGTAATGGCAGTGCGGAAGCAATGGGAACGTTGCCCTCATGTAAGCTGCAAGCTTGCATTGCCCAAGGGTGATCTGTAACGCAGTATAGTGCCGGGCTCGAAGACGTGAGTGCAACCTGCGGCCACATGTCCATTGATGCATGTTCATTGACGCATGTTCAACACGGCATACACGTTCAGGATCCAGCACAAAGCTTGCCTCAAGCTCGAATTGCATTCGTTCTCGGCTGGGTTTTCATAGAGGCGTTGCGGAGCGCGTGACAAGGGAGATTAGATGGCTTCCCTGTCTTTGGGGACTTGTGACTTCTTAAGGGCTGATGGAACTTAATGCGCCAGCCAAGTAGTGGATAGGGCTCCCTACCCCTAAGATTTCCTGGTACCCAAAAAACAGGGAATTGTATATATCCTTTGAAAAGCCTGTTTAATTCCAACTTCCAAGTAGGTTTCCATGGTCTTTTGAATTTTGGTTCTCCACTATTCAATCCCAATATAACTCCTATGAATTTGCTTCTGTGGAGGCGGCGGCACTTTCGTGCCAAGCCCTGTGAAATCCTCAGATGGCTTGCATCCGGGGCGGTTGGGGTTTAGGGTTCGGGGTTTGGAGATGGTTGCCAAGTAAAGGTTTGAAGGATTGGCAGGATTAGGGTCGAAGAGCTGATTTTAAGGGTTTCTCGGCTAGGTGTTTGGGGTTTGGGTCTGGGGCTTGGAGGTTTGAAAATATTGCATCAGGGCTTATGGGCGGATAAGGGTTCAGGGTTTAGCTGCCAGAGGCCTTGGTACAAGGTTTAAGGATTCTGAAGGACTGGCGTTCAGCTTTACACCCTGCGTCCTGAACCCTAATCCCTAGGAGCTCGGGACCCTAAACCCTAAACCCGAGAACTACAGATGGGCAGAGGTGGGATTGCGCAGGTGTGGGGTGCTTGATTTTTTAATGTCAGTCGTAAGTACTGCTGTAGCTACCTCTTGTAAAGCTTCATAGGCCATAGGCGTTAGGTTAATCCCCCCTGTAGTAATAGCTCCTGAATATGGAGTTAATAGGACCTTAATACACCTACAGTAGTCCCTTGTGGTACCCATTACTGGGTGGGGGATTGACCCAGGGTCTAGGGGATAAGGGTTTCAGGGGTTTAGGGTGTAGGGTTTAGGGTCTAGTGGTTTAGGGGTTTAGGGTTTAAGGTCTTAGGGTTTAGGGGTTTAGGGTGTAGGGTTTGGGGGGATGTCCCTAAATTGATGATAGCATGTATTCCATTTTAAATAGGGTTCCTTTTATTTGTAAGGTTCCCTATGTAGGTTTCATTATAATACAAGTCTCTAAAATTAGGGTTCCTACGTTTAATAGGCTTTTTTCTCCGTGAATTTCCGTCATTATGGGAACCGCAAGTTCGGACAAACCCCGAATGTAACCCTAGATACCATTTCAGTATCAAATGTGTTTCCCATTTGATTCTCAATTGTTGGGGCAATATCCCGACCCTAAACCCTGAATCTTAATCCCTACGCCCGAAACTCTCAACGTGGGACAAGTCCCATATGTCCAAGGCAGGAGGAACGACAGCAGACGTGCGACAGGGAGGAGGGGACTGGAACATGCCAGCGGCCAAGGTTTGTCCTTGCAAGGGGTAGGATCTAGGGTACTTTGAACTCTAAACCCTAAATTGCGTTTATGGTCCGTAGGCCATCGAGTTTGGGGCTTAGGGCTCGTAGGGTTTTAGGGTACAGGCTAGGACATCTAAGGCAGTGGGACTGGGGGTATGATTTTGCACCAGGCAGTACGACTTCGAACTAGAAGCTGCCTGTTAGTAGAGAATGCGAGACTTTAAAAGAGCAGTGTCGAGAGTTTTGGGTTAGGGGTTTGGGGTGTCGAGAGATGGAAAAGAAAAGGCGACCCTGAGCTTGGACTTTAGGGTTTAGGGTTTACCCTAAACCCTGAACCCTTAAACCGTGTACTGTTGCAGAGTCTAGGGGCTACTATGGTGATGCATTCGTCCGTTCAAGACTGACAACCGCAACCAGCGCTAGTGAAGGAGACCTAAACCCTAGGTTTCTGGCTTTCAAGGGTTTCAGACTTGTACCCCTAGACTATATAAAGGCTATATTAAGGCCATATTGGGGATACCTTGTAGGGTACGATCTTAGGTGTAGTTTAGGGTTTAGGGTCCGATAAATCGATAAACCCTGAACCCTATAAACCCTACTAACACAATGAACCCTAAATCAAAAGCTCGAAGCATAGCCCATAAAAGCCACAAACCTGGCCTCAACCCTTCACCATGAGCTGTGGGCAGCGTGCCAGTTGGGCCTTGTGGGCTTCTAGGTTTGCTGGTGTACCTTTTAGTATCGCGGAAGCCTAAATTATATGAGCTACATAGGGAGCATTAATAGGGGTGATTATGGGGGATACTAGGAGTTCAGACTATTGCTGTCCGACAGGGTAAGGGTCTAGGGGAGAATTGAGAGTATGGAAGAGAACATGGAAGATGGGATGAACACTTGTTTAGTATTGGGGTTCATGGGGAGAGTTGCTAATATGATGGTCGTAAATTCCGTTGATTCACAAATGTACAGTGTTATGTAGATCGACCTCAAACTGATGTTGGTTAGCACATGTTTTAGTTGCTAAACTTTGAAGGTCCATGTAGGTAAACCGGATAGGTTGCCGTGATTAGTTGGGGCTTAGGATTGGGGTTCAGGGTTTATGGTGTAGAATTATACATTCTCGGCAGGCCATTTTCTTGGACCCGTTTTATACAAAGTACCTTTCAAAAAGGCGTAGGTACCAAACATGGTGATATGAAGACGTATAATTAACCTGCTAAGCCTTCAACCTTTAGACCAAGACCCCGAATCACTCAACTCACGTGAAGCCTGAATCCTTGGCATCTAAGGCGAGAGACCCATATGAGCCACAATCTACACTCCTTAAAGGGGGTTATATAGGGGACTATACATGGGGGACTACTATAGTGGATATTAAGGGAGATACTGGAAGTTCAGACCATGGCTCATATCATACAGTAATGTCGAACGGAGGAAATCTTGCACCGCTTAGGTTAGATGCAGCAAGTCCCTCTGCCCCAAGGTACGTTGAACTTTCAATTCGGAATTGTGGTACCAAGATCAACAATAGGACCCTCCCAAAGTACTTCAAGTCCATTGACAGTAGTGCTTTTCAACATTATCTTTAGGAATCCCAAAGGACGAACATCCAATATCCTCCCGTGATCACAACATCTCCAGTATTCTCAAGGAGCGCCAATCCTGTAATCCCCCTGCAAAGCTTATACCCAACCTAAACCTTAAATCCTAAACCCCAAGCCCGCGCCCTAGAACTAAACCGCACAACCTACACACTAAGCCCCAAGCCCGAAGGACGTTGGGCAATTTTTAAGCCTAAAGCCCTTGACCCTAAACCATTAATCAATCATGAGTGCCAAATCCCGAAGCTTGGAGCCAACCTCCCAGCTCCAACCAAAATGGTCGACATATGGTGGATGAAGGAAATCAGGCACCACTTAGGATCCCAAACGTATTGTAAACGGTAGGGTAGCAGATGGATAAAGCGGTGCAAGATTTCCTCCATCCGCAGTCCCGTAAAGCAAGCAAAAGCGAGCTGGAAACTAAGACCCTGAACCCCAAAACCCTAAAACCTAAACCCTAAACCCTTAAACCCAAAACCCTAAATCCCTAAATCCCTAAACCCTAAAAGCCATCCTTCTCAGGTTCGGAGCCCTTAAACCCTAAACAATTCCTATATGACCCCTTTGGAGGGGCCGTAGAACCCACCCAAAAATATCCTTATTGTGATGTTCGAAGGCTATGGAACCCCTAGACCCCCAAAAGCTCTAAACCCCAAAACCCTAAACCCCACAACCCCTACACCCCTAATTCTCTGAATTCCAGAAACCATTCTGCTGAGGTTCGGAGGCTATGGCTGGGGAGGGGCGCCCCGGAAGGCAGCCGGGAGCCTTTGCAATCAGGAAGTAGGAGAGGTTATAGGGTTTAGGGTTTAGGGTTTAGGGCTTAGGGTTTTTAGGTATAGGGCTTACATTGGGTTTAAGATTGAATTGGTGATTTCAAGGGTTTTGGGGTTTAGGGATTTAGGGGTTTAGGGTTTAGGGCTTAGTCGGGCAGTAGGAAGGGGAATATACAGGGATTTCAAGGATTCCAGGTGTTTTGTCTAGAGTAATATTGAGAAATATAGGGTTATATAGAGTTATGCAGAGTTATTTAGGGATTTATAGGGAGCTACTATTTTGGGCTTATATAGGGTTTAGAGTTTAGACCATTTGTAGGGGTTACATAGGTTTCATATAGTGTTACATAGGGGTTATAGGGGGTCATTTTTTATTGGGGTTATATAGGTTCAAGGTTTAGTTTTTTGTGTCCATGAGAAACAAATGGAAAATAAAATCAAACAGGGCTTAGGATAGGTGATGTTGGGATGATGTTGGGATAACAGTTGGATGATATAGGCTTATAGGGGCTTTGGGATAACATAGGGTTATATAGAGTTATATAGGGTTATATAGGGTTAGAGAGGGTTATGGAGGGTCATGTAGAAAGCATGGAAAATCAAATGGAAGCTACAATTTAGGGTTTTTGGGCTTCGGATTTAGGGGCTAAGGGGTTTAGGGGTTCGGGATTTAGGGTTTAGGTACTTCAGGTTAATTCAGGGATTTAGAGTTTTGGGATTTGGGGATTTAGGGTTTAGGGATTTTGGGTTTTGTGATTTAGGCTTTAGGGATTTAGGGTTTAAGGAATTAGGGGTTGTTGTTTAGGGTTTGGGGTGCAGGGTTTTAGGGTATGGGTATGGGTTTTAGGGACTAAGGGTTTAGGGTTTAGGGATTGAGGGTTTAGGGTTCAGGGATGTAGGGTTGGGGTTTAGCATGGGAAGCCTGCATCAAGAAGTGTGGGAGCAGGAGGCGAGCAAGGCAATGTACTTTGTTGAGCTGTGACTTTCCCGCAGTCGCATGATGCTGAGCCAGCATGCATGGATGTTACGCTGATTGTGGCTTCTGGGCGGGTGTGGAGCCCTCGGTAGTACCCCAAACCCTCGCTTGTATGTATTTGGTTCGCTACTGAGGCAGCATTAGAGAACTGAGCCCATGTTCCTTTGGAATTTCGTAAGATTACGGCAGCGAATTATATCCAACACTTGTCTCACGCTTTAGAGTCTAGGCCCCCCCCCAAACTCCCAACGCCAAGGCAAATACACCCCAAGCATTCCATGAGTTTTTGGATTGAGGCCTTGTTGTTAAGAGCCGCTCGCTTTTAGATGTTGCGCTCCCTCAATTAACATCAGGACTTTGATTAATTTGACGTTTTGACAGGTGGCTATGTTGGGTTCCATGCTGGCTTTGAGGAGGATCGTGTTCAGGGCCTCAGGGCTAAGGGCTAAGGACATCCAGGGTCCAGGTATTACATGCCCTCGTATTCTCTCTTGCTGTTGGACCCTAAACCGCAGACCTGACACAGCGCTCGTTTTATGGCTAACAGCCTGAAATCCCAGAACCCCACACGGGCCTGCCAAATACCTATAACAACGACAGCTGCGAAGCGCAAAGCAATGGGAAGGAAACATTTTTTTTGGTAGTGGAGAGGTGAAGATAGTCCCTAAACTCTAACTTAACCCTGAAATCAAGCCCCCTAAACCCTAAAGACTCTCACCCTTAAACCTTAAACTCTGAACCCCAACCCCTTACGCCACAGGCAGTTTCCACAGTTTCTTGGATCCCCCTTTTCCCCCAAAACACTGGAGAATCCCGAGCCTTCGGCCCCTAACCAGGGCCTCGAGGCTTCCATTTTGTATATGGTAGACCAAGATTCAGAACCCTAAACTCATAACCCTAAACCCATAAACCTAAGCCCTAAATCCCAAACCCTAAATCCCTAAACCCAAAATCTCTAAACCCTAAATCCCTAAACCCTAAATCCCTAAACCCTCTCAATTTTCCGACCTTTTGAGGCGTCTCTGTGGCGATATGTTCCCCAAGATGGCCGACACCTGGACATCAGGCCGGGAATTGTAAGGGCCACGCGGTTTTAAGGATTTAGGGTTTAAGGTTTAGGGTTTAGGGTTTACACGGGATTACATGGGGGTTATATCGGGATAATTGACAAGAAAATGGAAACTACTATAATAGGGTATGTAATGGGGGTTTAGGGTTCAGGGGTACCAAATAATCATATGATACGAGGGTATAGGGTTTAGGATTTAGGGTGTAGGGGTACCTAATTATAATCATACGATACTACGGTATAGGGATTAGGGTTTGGGGTTGAGGGTTTAGGATTTGAGGTTTAGGATTTAGTTGGGTCGAGGTACCCACATATTGGGGTTTTAGGTCCCAAACACTATGATCTGAATGGTTTCTGGTACCTAGAACCGGAATTTGCTTGCGTGGACCCTCTGGGGAATGGCCCACTGCATGGTGAGGGTAAACCTGAACCCTAAACCCTCAACCCTCAACCTATATGAGGTCAGGATGAGGAACCCTCAGGAATATTTGTATACACGTGGTGTCCAATTTGGGTCACCGTAACTTATGCGATCCGACCGTACACGGGAGCTTTTTTTCTTTTTTTAAAGAGTGGGCACATATATATATATATATGTACATATGTCTATATATATATTACATGTATACATATGCAATTTCTAAAAAGAGGGGGCCTCAATGCAGCATCCAGTAGATCCTAGCCCTCATGATAGGGACAGCCGAAAAGTAAGAGGACTCTGAAGTTTTGGAAGCCTACAAAGCGTAACAGGCCATAGCAAGAATTAATGATACACCAGTTATCCTCATGATTGCTGGCCTACTTACAAAGCTCCCACCAACCTTCCAAGTACGGTGTAAGAGGTCCCTTTAGACACAAAACTACGGCTATCCGTGGGTATACAGGGATATTCTACGTACCAAGAACTTTGAACCCTAAACCCTAGACCCTTAAACCCAAGCCTCTAAGTGGATCTTCAAAAGGTTGAGGCTGAGGGTTTGAGGGCGGCCCTAAACCGTAAACCCTAAGGGTTTAGGGTGAACTCTGGAGATGTCTGCAGAGATACAACATGAGGGGTACCTTTACAGGGGGTTCTAGGGCTTATATAAGAATATATGAGGTTTGGGGTTTCCCCAAATTAGGGGCTCTACAATAAGGACTATCATTTTTGGGGGTCCCCTGTTTGGGGAAACTACCATTACCCCTAAACCACTACATAGACCAGTTTCCATTTCATTTTCCATTTTCTTTCCGTGATTCCCTATTTATGGCAACTACCATATAATCCTTCTCCATTATAGGGGGACAATACCCCTAAACCCTAAACCCCTAATCCCTATCTAACCCCAAGATGTAGGATATGGGTGCACAACTCAGAGCTGCTGTCAAGCGCTGACTCATCTCGCTTTCGCAGTTCCCTGGCAGAGCGAGTCCACATGGTGTAGAAGAAGGGCCTTCATGTTGTGGCCGTTTGCGAAAACAGGACAAGGCACAGACCTCTGCTTCTTCCAGCTCATACGCGATTTCTTGACCTTTGCGTTTGCCACTTCACATGACCTTGACGTTTGCAACCTCACTTGGCGAGCTGGGTGGTTGAGGGCTTGAGGCTTAGGATGGTGTTCAGGATCCAGGATTGAGAGCAGCGGGGTAACGGCGTGTGTAATAGTTGCTTATTCACCCAGGATCCATAGTGCCGATCTCGCTGGCACGTGTTTTTTCCTCAGCAAATCCTTTGGTGATTTTTGCCTTGTTCCTATCCAAAATCCAGCAGAAAGCTTTTCTTTCTTTGGCACAGTACCAACACAAAGATCTTATTTGGTGCCATCAAAGTGCACCGCCCCAGCAGCTGAACAAAAGTTCCTGTTCTTGCGTTCGAAGAACCTGGCTATCATGCACTCAGGCAGAACACCACGGGTCTTCATAGGACAGACCCTTTGAGACGCCCTGGACCCGCAGGAGTTTATCCTACTTACAGCTGTAGGTTGTTTCTTGGGGTAAGGAGCAGGGCTCAACCCTCAGCATGTTGTGATGACAAATCTGGTTCTGATAAGGGGTTGGGTTGGAGCGTAAGCTGTCAAGAGTTTGAATCATCTGCTGGCCGAATGGGTGCACTGTTTTAAGAGGGGTTCCACATTACTTGAATATGTTTTTGTTCTACGAGTTTGAGGGCGGATCAATTCGAGCAAGGTATGTACGGGGATGGTTTGATCTGCAAAACAAATTCTGGACATGGGGCCTTCAACTTCATAAACATATCAGAGAAGAAATTTGGCGTGTGGAAGACAAGTCCAACTCCAGTGCCAGTCCCAAGCACCTGGTCCTGGCGGCATCGGCCCGCGGCACCTCATGCTTTTATGGGCCAATTATACCCCTCAACCCCAAACCGTGATTTTACAGTCTGAGTATAACCCCATTCTAAGGGGTCATGTCATGGTCAACCGAATGCCTCGAATGCCTAGCTGCTTGGGAGATGTGGTAGCCCAGGCAAGGATCCAATGTCCAAAAGCACTGATACACTCAGGCCCAAAATTTGTGGACGTTGTGGTTTTGTTGCCCAAGTTGAGTGTCACTTATAAATTTAGAGCCCTAGCGAAGACAAAAAAAAAGCCTCGCTGTCCCCCACCGAAGTCCCCATCAACCATTTAAAGGTACAGAAGGCTTCCGAAATGGCCACCCAGTAGGAAGAAAAGGAGCGACATTGCGGGGAGGGCTAGGACCCTAAATAGTAGTTTCCATTTTCCCATTATCCCAATATAACCCAATAATATACGCTAATACAGCTTTTCCATTATCCCGATATAACCCAATAATATACGCTAATACAGCTTTTCCATTATCCCAATATAACCCAATAATATACCCCAATAGTCTACCTACTTAAGGAGGACTATAGGGTAAGAGGATTAGCAACTTGTCGAAGCCGGTCACCTCAGGTGGCCAGAAGCTTCTCAGCCAACCCTAAAC
>CAJNIZ010043161.1:15704-30720 GCA_905231905.1 Symbiodinium pilosum
ACCCTAAACTCCTGAATCCCTACGCCTTAAGCCCTAAAGCCCAAGATCTTAAGCACCTAAACTCTAAACCCCTAAAGGCCAAAATCCCCTCATGCCCTAAATCTTAAGATCCTAAAACCCTCAGCCCTAAGGCCCAAAAATCCTAGAACCGCAAAACCCCAAAACCACAAACCCCCAAAACCCCAAACCCCCTGAACCCCAAGACCTCTTAACCTTGAATAACACCCTTTTATCCCCCTATCAAACCCCTATAGACCCTGTAGTTTCCATTTTCTTTTCCATTATCCCCAAATACTTCCTATATAACCCCCAATATAACCATCCCTCATAATCCCTACATATTCCCTAGTTTCCATTTCATTTTCCATTTTCCGTTTCCATTTGATTCTCCATTATCACCGCTACAGAACCCCTAGAGAACCTATCAAGGACCCCGAATCAAAGTAGTTTCCATTTTATATTGAATTTGATTCTCCACTATAACCCCTATGAAGCCAAAACTCCCAACCCTAAAGCCTTAAACCCTGAACCCAAAAACAGTAGCTTCCATTTAATTTTCCATTCTCCCAATACCTCCAAGATATAGCCCCCATAAACCCTAAAGCCTAACCCCTATAGTAGTGTCCATTTTCTTTTCCATTATCCCCATAACCCTACATTATAGCCCTATATTATCCCAACATTACTCTATAATTATGACCTTTAACATCCCTATATCCCTAAAATCCATTACAGCCTTATATTATCCCCATACAATTCCTGGAGGTCGGAGCCCAACGTGGATGGCGCCCGCTCGCTGCACTGCCTGGGAGCCGGCGATGTCTTTTGCACGGAGCTCAGCGAGGTTTTGGGGGTGTTTAGGGTTTAGGGGTTAGGGTTTAGGGTTTAGGGGTTCTAGGGATATGTTGGGGTATATCGGGTTTGGGGTTCATGAGGTTTGGGCCTTAGAGTTCAGCATTTAGGGCATTGAGAGGAGATAGCGGGATAAATCGAGATGTGTGGGGTTTAGGATTTGCGTGAGTGTTTCGGATGTAGGCTCTACGGTTTAAGGCAGTTAGATGGGAGTTGTCGGAATTTATGCGCATGTAAGGGCTTTGAAGTAGGGGTTAGGGGCTTTGGGGCTTAGGGCTTGCTTGTATCCTGGATGTCCTACATTTTGTTTCAATTCTCTCCTACAGAAAAACCCTTGACCCTAAACCCCCAAACTAAGTCCTGCACTCCAAAAGGAATGATATCAAGGCTCTGAGCACCAGGTTTGGGGTTTGGGTTTCTAGGGCTTGGGCATTATTTTCAGGGCTTAGTCCGTGTTTAGGGTTTACAGGGTGCTGGCCCTTAGCTACATAAGGGTATCTGTAATTCCCAGAACTCAGGGTCATAGGATAATGTCACATGTCCACAGTATAAGTGACTTATCATCCACGCTATAACTGAGGGACCTCTCCCTGTAGGGCTACTTAGGGTAAGGCTTTCAGGTTTACTATTGAGCCTGAACAACCTATCACTTAACAGCACAAGCAATACACGCCACAAAGCACTCGATTTTGACTTGCTTTTCACAGGAATTGTAAGGGGTCTATCAAGGCGGAAGGAACACATTGCGTGGATTGCATGGGAATGTGCAGAGGAGACATGTTGCTTAAGTAAGAACAGAGGCCTTATTGACATAATGTTGTACGTCGTATCCTCGGAGTGGGATGTGTCTCTGCGGGTGTACCCTATCCAGTCACTGTCCTTCTGAAGATGCATTGACAGATGTGGTATGACGTCTTTACTCGGAGGCCCTTTGGACTTCCACATGGTCTTAGGCCCCGCAATACTATGATCAAATGAGCCATAGTCTAAACTCCTTAAAGGGGGTTTACATAGGGGACTACTATGGGGGTTGTTAAGGGATACTAGGAGTTTAGACAATGGTACAAATGGCTTTTGGTACTCAAAGCCCCGCGAATCTTAGAAGTTCGATGCTTAGCGCAACCAACTGCCCAGAAGCCGCTGCCAAGTTAATCTCCATACCTTTATATTAGACGGAACCCCACCCAGTAATAGTGACTATCAGGGATAATAAGGGTTATACTAGGGTCCTATTATATTCCTAGGATACCACTATTACAGGGTGCGGGGTCCTCCTAACCCATATTATGTTGTTTAGGACCGGCGGGTTTAGGGTGCTTTGCCCTCCCCCACATTCTGTACCCTAAGCCCTAGCATCCTAGGTAGGAAACACTCAAGCTACAGCCAGGTCGTAGCCTATGTCCCCCTATTTGTAATATAACAGATAGGTCTAGTATCTGAGCTACCGTCAATAGCAAGGATACCTACACGCGAGCAAGGGTGGACATGGGGTCTTTTTTTTGTACTTATTCCCTAAGGGGAGCCCATGTAGGCGGGCGATGTTGACTCTAGCTCATGTAAGCTGAGCTTCCATTTCCTTGTCCATCTTCTTCTCTGTTGGTAATGCCCTGCTTAATCCCTCTATGATCCCCACATATCTTTACAATTATGTACAAATACACTTCTATATGACAAAGTACCCGTAGTTGCAAAAACGTGCCCACCTGACCACGACCCAGGCGTCAGTCAAGAGAAGCAAGGCGCGCGGCACGGTATGGGCTTACACAAAGGGCTCTAGTTCCCAAGAAGTAGGTACTTGGGTTATCAGTTGGTGGTGGTGGTGGTGGTGGTAGTAGTAGTAGTAGTAGTAGTACCAGCAGTAGTAGTAGCAGCAGTAGTAGTAGCAGTAACAGTAGCAATAGCATTAGCAGTAGCAGCAGCAGCAGTAGCAGTAGGAGTAGTAGCAGGAGGAGGGGTAGCAGCAGCAGCAGCAGCAGCAGCAGCAGCAGTAGAAGTACAGGTTTCGGGGAAGCATACAGTCATTGAGCACTTGGACCCTTAGGTTCTTGTACTTAAGGTCGCGGGGCCCAGTTCTAGGTTCATCAAATCAAAGTCTTGTCTACTTAGGGCTTATTTGTGAGTGCAGTTTACTTAAGCCTCATTTGGAGCTGCGGGGTGTTAAGTTCGGGGAAATCTGCGATCCTATGGGTCAAGTGAGGTTGTATACAGTTATATAGAAGGTAAAGATGTTCACTGAGAGTGCGTATGGCTCCTTTGGAACATGATTGAGTGTAGGTATGGGATCTATTTTCATAGAATGGTATTCCTTCTCGTGCACTTCCCAACAATCCAGCAAGCCATGTCGACTAGAAGTGCCACTGATGTTGAATTTCTTGGTGGCTGGACCTTTGGAAGCTGTTCCGCTTGCCCCGCCAAAGCAGTAGGTCAGGACACAGTATGGGAAACGATGTCCGCATAGTGCACCCTTGCACCTGTTGCTCCTGGCTACGGGGCAAATTATAACGACCTCACCCGACCTCGTCTTGAATGATAAGCTCGCCCACGACTGCTTTACTCTGGGGTTCTGAAATTCGGATGGAGTATCCAGTGGTCCGGTGGCTTTTTGCTACTAGCCTATATCTTCAACCCCTAGAAAGGTTACCCACCCCTCAACCCTGATACACGGTGTAGGGTTTAGGATTCAACCACGCCCTACACCCAAAGGGTCCAAAGTACCTATATGGTACAAAGTATGGTTTCTGTTGTAGTAATTTCCTTTATGGTTTGGGTAAGTATTCCCCATATGGGTACCTTGGGACCCTTTGGGACAGGGAGCGGCTTCAAGAATCTCCTTGGAAGCTGCATGTGTTCGAGAAGACAGTCGAGCTCCTGGCCGGGGTGACAAACCTGGCAGACCAGACGGGTTTAGGCTTAGGGTTTAGGGTGTAGGGTTTAGGGTTTAGTTTCCGTTCCAGACCGAGCTGCTTGGGGCAAGCTGCCTGGAAGACATACTCACGCTGCTTCTCGAGGCATTATATGAGCTATAGTCTAAACTCCTAGTATCCCCCGTAAGAATCCCTACAATAGTCCCCTATATAATGCCCTATATAACCCCCCTTTAAGGAGTTTAGATTATGGCTCATATGTGGAGCAAGAGGTCGACGAGGCATTGGAAAACCCAGCCGCCCCCGGAGGCGCAGCTGCGCCGCAATGCCAAAATGGGAATTTCCCAAAAATTAGGGGTAGGGTGTAGGGTTTAGGTTTAGTGAAGGTACATTGGGGTAATATTGGGATTGGGGTTATATAGGGATAATGGAAAAGAAAATGGAAACTACTATAGGGTTTAGGGTTTAGAGGTTAGGGTTTAGGATTCTCAAAATTAGGGGTACCATTTGGGGGTCCCTATAATAAGGACTATAGTATATTGGGGTCTATATTAGGGTACCCTAATTTTGGGAAACTACCAACTCATGTTATCCCCGAAATTTCCCATCTTTCAGAAAATGGCCGTGGGAGATCGTGTGAGGGGGGTCGCTCTGGGCCTTTCCGATTTTCGAAAGTTTTCTATTGGGTCCAGTCAGTTAAAACCGCTGTGATGAGTGACTTCTACTGTGGGTAAGTCAAGCTATAAGTCCAACGAACTTTAGTTATGGGAGTTCGAGGTACAGTTGTGCAACCGCGGGTAAACGCTCCCTAACCCTCCCGAAGCCCTACACACAAAGCCAACTTCAAACTCCTGAGAACCCAGGAAACTTACCCAACTTGATGTTTAGCGCACAGGCTTAGGGTTCAGGGTTGAGGGTTTCGTGTGTCGGGTTTAGCATTTAGAGTACCCCCAAACCCTTACCCTACCCCTTCCTCCCTAGACCCAACACGCTAAGAAGCTCAGAGACCTAATGAAAGCGAAATAGGAGGGAATCCTGAAGGGGCGTAGTACAGGGCGGTTGGTGGAGGAACCATGATTGATGGGGGTTTCCCAAAGTTAAGGGTACCTACTTGAGGTCCCATAACAAGGACTAATTCTAGTAACTATAGTATATTAGGGTCCACATTGGGGTCCCTCTATTTTGGGAAACTACCTGATTTCTTGACTATAAGCAGCATGGTAGTTTCCATGTTTGTTTCCATTCCCCCTAAATGGCCCGATGCTACCCCTAAAAGGGGTATTATTTGGATACTACACCCATCCGGTAACAGTTGGATAATACTTGTAATATAGCTATATCAAATGTAGCCCTTAAATTTTACACCCATGATAGATTGCTACTGGGTGGGGGCAGTACCCAAGGTATTATCCTGACCCTAAACCCTGAACCCCAAACCTTGATTGAAACTCCAAACCCTAAATCCCTAAACCCTAGACCCTGAACCCTAACCCTAAATAGTAACCCAAACAGCCCTATATACCGCTATATACCCCTATATACCCTTATATATCTATATATATATGTATATATCCCCCGTTATTTATAGGGGACCTAAACCCTGAACCGTAAACCTGGAACCCTAAAATCCTGAAACTCCTAAGAACCTCAGAGGCCTCCAGGGCGTCCTTTACCTGGAGCTCGCTGATGGCCGGGGCTGGGCTCGGACCTTAGGGGCTGTGAGGGGTTCGATTTACCAGGATTCAGGGTTTAGGGTTTAGGATTCAGGGTTTAGAGTTTAGGGTTTAGGATTCAGGGTTTAGTGTGTAGGGTTTGGGAGTTAGGGTTTAGGGTTTAGGGTACATACTTACCTGCGGCCCCAATGGCCTGCAGTGTTATGAGTTTTACCTACTTATTAAAGGACAGTTCTTGCTGAAGCGTGGGTTGTCTGGGTTAGAGGTAGGACCTAAAGTCAGGCACTTACTGGTTCTTAGCAAGGAATAAGGCAGTAGATTATTATGTTTGGGTTTACATATGGATTAAATTCCCTGATTCCCTACTAAGAACCGGTAAGCATAAGGTTGGTACAGGCCTTTAGCGGGGTCACAAAGACGTTTAAGGCTTATGGTTAGATTTTAGGGTTTAGGGGTTACAGGGTGACACGGAGACTTACATAGATAGATAGTCATATAGAGGTTGTCAAGGGATACATACACACGCACATACATATATATATATATGTATACATACATAAGACACACGTATGCCACCGCCCCATTAGCCTGTTCTCTTGCGTTGTTTCAGAGAGTGTGGAATGGCCAGCGTGAGAGACTTGCTCTGGAATCCGCAGAAGCAAGTGAGATCAGGCATGTCCCCAAATCTACTTTGAATTGTCTCTGGATTCCGTATACTTTTTTGTGGTAGAAAACTTGAAAACATGAAAAAGCTGCAAAGTCACGGAAAGCAACGGCATCATTCAATTTCTTCAGGCGTTTCTAACTTTTGCTACATACATTGAGGAAGAGCTTGCGTAAACATATAAAAAAGTATGACATGAGGACGGTATCTGTTTGAAAGACAACTTCTTCTAGACTCTTTCATATTAGAAGTTTATGCAAGATATCCTTTACGCAACGCTAACGTAAAATTACAGGAACCAGCGATGTCCTGATGCAAAATGTGTTTTCTCTAACTTTGTCATTTAGATGCCTTGATAGAGACCAGCGAAACAACAACAATCTAGGCAATCAAGGGTATCCACAATTCTGTTGAGCTTGTTTTCACAGTTTTTTTTACAAAGTCAAGAAAGTCCTTTCAACGCAATAAAGGTTTAAGAAACCAGGACCGGAGCCGGACATTAGGTTCTTTCATATAGGCGCCTTCGTGAACACAAGAGAGAGCAAATACTTTCTAAGCCAGTATATCAGGATACCCATGCTTCCCATTAGATCTCTCCGAGATTGCATCCAATGATTTCCTGAGCAGCTTACTACTCATAAAGACATCAACATCAAGAGTATACCCAAGTCTAAGTAAGTTTCCTGCAGATGCGACCTTGCACGGCGGGAAAGCTAGAATCAAGGGTATAAATGATCTCTACAGGCTTCAAGAAGATCAACATGGAGGAAGTCAAGGATATGAGCAATTTCAAGAAAGCTTCCTCTTAGTCTAGCTGGTTGCATGCTCTAGAAAAACAGACATGTAGGAAAGTCTACCTGCAACCATGATTTTACGCACGTATCAGGCCCCTAGTCCATCAACATCAGACACATCAACCAACATTGTCCACACCTGGCATGGGTTTTGAGAGATCGTAGGTCCCCGGGCGCAGAATTAGTTCGAAAAAACATAAAGAATTTTGGAAAACGTAGGTAGAACCCAGGTTTTGCATGGTTTGGGGCCTCCGTGGGAGCTTAGGATCCCCAGGCTCAGGGTCTCAGAAACGTGGGATCCAATATAATGTAACAAAGAAGTATACTGTAGGGCTTAGGGCTTACCTTCACTGGAATTCAGACTCCTAATCTCATTTCAGATGTATTCGTCCATGCACCTATTGTGTTTAGGGATGCACTAGGCAGAATTAAGGTTTAGGGGTCAGTGCTGTGGGGTTTCGGTGTGTCGTCTAATCAGGCCCACAGCGGCTTTAGGGTTTTGAGGCCGCGGAACACCTTTACAATCAGTTCTCAGGGTTTAGGGTTTAGGGTCAAGCACCTAGAAGCTGAATTATTTGATTTTCTGGAAGCAGCGTTGCAGCTTGATAGCTTTCCAGAGTCTAGCTTCTATAGATAAACCCTAAACCCCAATACCCAGAGACTCCTATGCCCCAGAGGCCTTTCATAGGATTCCAAAGGCCGACCAGCTTGCAAAAGCCGTTCGTGATCAACATTCCGAATCCCCCCTTTTTCGCGGGTTTAGGGTTGAGGGTTTAGAAGCTCCTACTGTAGACCCCTGATTAATAGATCCCCTCCAGTTAATAGGGGTTATAATAGGGATCCGAATATTAAGGCCTTTAAAAGGAGGGGAGTTCTTAATCATGGATCTACATCACTCAAAACCCCAAGACCCTAGCACTGCCAAGAGTTAAATCCGTGAAAGATGCCAAAACATGAGGGTGTAGGGTTTAGGGTGGTACGAAACCCTGAAACCGTAAACCCTAAACCCCTAAACCTGTACAATGGGGTTTCTCTAGAGTAGGTATACATTACATCCAGAGCCTTGAGCCCCCTGCCTCAAACCTGAGAACCTAAACCCAAGGGATTGGGGTTTAGGGTTTAGGTTTTCAGGGTTTACCTCAAATTTTAAAGACCAGGGCTACACCATTACTGCCCCCTCCCCCCCAGGGCGCACCACCCAGACTTTGCATCCTAATAGGCTTTATCTTACATTGTCCTAATTGGGTTTAGGATTTAGAGTTTAGGGTTCCTTTAATCCTGTGGGGGTATGTGTGGGGGATGGTCTTATAATTATTAGACCAGCACCCTAACAACGAAACCTTTGTTTCCTACATGGTACTTTCCTACCGCTTTGGCATTTCAGCTGCTAGCTTGGGTGTTTCTTCATATCAAAGCGAGCTGAAGATTTGAGTTGAACATAGCCCATTAACACTCCCCCCCCCCCAGTACTACATGATGTAGTAATTCCATCCCCTGGTTTCCTACTTATAACCTAGGGATATTATTTAGGTAGCTGGAACCCTAGGGATGACCAGCAATTCCTTAAGGTCTTTGACCACAAGCCCGGCTTCGGGAAGATGTGCGAGCGGTTTACGGATGAGGAGGACATGCCACAACTGCTCACGTGCATGTGAATTCAGGGCTCAGCATACGGGGTTCCAAGGATTATGTAGGTTATACGACCAGCTATACTTCCTGTCATGGTTCCGAGGGTAGTCTTATGCAATGAGCGTCAAAGGCAGGTTGGTATGTCGGGAGGTTCCTTAAACCCTAAACCCACCCCCACCTCTACTCCTCCCTGAGGCTACACTTAAGTAGCATTGATTTCCCATAGCTACCCTGAATTTTTTAGCGGGGTGGAGTATAGAGAGGCTTTTTCGGGGAACCCATCATTCGTATGAGCTTCCATTTCATTTTCAGTTCCCTTTTCCATGTTATTCTCCATTACTAGTGAAAGAGGAGGAGTACAAATCCTAAACCCTAAACCCTAAACCCCTAGGGGAACCCACGAGTACAGGGTTGAAGTAGCCGGGTTCAGGCCCGCGGTGCGTGCGGTATGTGGCGCTTCAGGATTGTATATCATATGTTTTTCTAGTTTCTACTGACCCCCCCCCCCAATTCCTCCAATTAACAGGAAACCTTGGGGGAGTAGTATACAGGCTTGATGAGGTAATCCATAATGTTTCATTCGTTGCGTTTGCCAAGGCCTAGTCTGTTTATCAGATGCCCCTGGTAGATGTTTCTTCTACTGTAACCCCTGCGTGTGCAACACTTACTAGTCATATACTTGCTGGAAACCCGTACTACAATTGGTATTCCCAAAAACCGAAGTACCTCAATCATTGAGTAGCTGGACCCTAGACCCTAAACTGTATCTATCACTGTACCTCAGCCCTATGCATTCTGGCAAGTGCTGACCTAAGCGCCCTAACCCCTAAACCCTACATCCTAAACCCTAAACCCTAAACCCCTGAATCCCTAACTCCCTAAACCCTAAACCCTGAATCCCTGAAGCCCCTAAACCCCTCAACCCCTTACCACCCCTTGACTCCAAGCACTTTAAAGTTCAGAGCTCAAGCTGAAGAGACTTTAAGGATTTTGGCCCCCTATTACACCTGTTAGGGTTTAGGGTTTAGGGGTTGGTTTAAGGGTTTAGGGGTTTAGGGGTTAAGGGTTTAGGGTTTGGAGTTAGGGGTTTAGAGTTTTGGGCTCGCCTACCTTACTAGGGGTTAGTAGGGAATATGGGAACATACTATATAGGGATTATATAGGGAGTATATGCCCTTATTCCCTACTAGCCACCAGGAAGCTACTACTCCACCTATTACACCAATCTTAGTTTAGGGATTTAGGGATTTAGGATTTAGGGGTTTAGGGTTTGGGGTTTGGGGTTTAGAGATATTACTCCAAAAATGGAGAATCACTTGGAAAAAGAAATTCCAAAGTTAAACGGAGACAGGGACTACGCAGTGCTTGTCTAGCATAGCTCAGCCCATCACACAAAGACCTCAGTTGCTTTCCAAACTCACACAGGACTCCCCAAAAGGTGTATAGAGGATATTGCAAAAGAAATATAGAGTCATATATAGGGATGCATACGGTCCATACTCAAAGGGACTTTGCTGGCCCCGACCCCCCGGAATTGGGACCCCGTGGCTACCACATGACCCTTATGGGGTCCTCCTTTTAAGTGCTGGGTTGCCAACCTATTCGGCAACCTTAAACATCTAATAACCTAGTTATTCCATTCACTCTTCTATTCCTGAGTTAGTTAACGAATACTACTCAAGACGGCACAGGAGTAGTTTCTGTTCCATTTTCATTCCTTCATTCGTTAAGGGGATTAGACTAGCTTGTAGTCTCCTTAGGACTTGCTCACAAGGAAGCATTGGAAATGGTTGTAATTTTTGTTGTAGGCCTAGGGGCCTCACTACATGAGTATGTCCCATAACCCCAAACCCTTTCACTTAAGTCCTTAAGCCCCAAACCCTAAATCCCTCAACCCAGAAGATCCCGATGTATCCCTACAGAACCCCCTGTAAAGCAACCCAACAGACTTGAGGAGGATGTCCCCGGAACCTACGCAGTCATCCACGAGCGCCTTGAGGTGACGAAGAGCAGGCGGCTTCAGGGATCAGGGTTCATCCGTCGAAGCGGTCTGTGGTTTTTAAAATTTAGGGTGAAGGGTTTAAGGGTTTAAGGTTTAGGGTTTAGGGGTTTAGGGTTTAGGGTTTAGGGGTTTAGGGTTAAGGGGTTTAGGGTTTAGGGTTTATGGGGTTAAGGGGTGATATTGGTATGAGCCCCAATAATGGAGAATCAAGTGGAAAAAAGGGCAATGAGATGGAGACTGGGGTTATAGGGTAGTTTATAGGGATTAGGGCTTAATGTGAGGTCTCGTCTAAACTCCTTAAAGGAGGTTTTATAGGGGATTATAGAGGGGAGTATTGAAAGGTTATTAAGGGGGATACTAGGATTTTAGACGACAGCTCATATAGCGTTCGTTAGATAGGGTCATATACAGTCATATGGTGAGATAAGGTTAGGTCGTAGAGTTTGGGGCTTAGGTTTTTGGAGGATAGGTGTTAGGTTTCATAGGCCTTCCGCATGACTATGCGGGCTGTTCCCACACAGATGCCGTTCGAGGAGTGCATAGGGATCGGCTGTGGGCTTTGAGGGATTAATGCCGGCGTTCCAAAGCTTTCAATGCATACCCTACACCCCTACATAAACCCTAAAACATAAATTCCCAAGAAGTATTCCGCAACTCTGAACCCGTTCATTCTTCCCTGCCAATGCCTGACGTTTTAAGCCAGTATCTTACGGGTTCTTAGTAGGGAACAAAGGAATAAGTTATGTGGGTTGCACAGGGATTATATCCCCGTATTCCTCGCTAAGAACCAATAAGTTATAGAATCCCCAGATCTTTGCTTTGAAGCAATCAGGGGTTGATAGGGCTTGTATCACCGGTTTCCTAGAAGCCTCTCCACGCCACAGCTTCAAGTCAAAGCCTTCCAAGGTCCCCTTTTCCTTCAGCTTGTCTCGTTTTCATTACGGCCCACTAAGGCCGGAAGCAGCCTATGGTTTGTTTTCCTGGTTGATGTTCGTGCGAACTTCATCGTTTCGGGGAAGTTCTTCGTGCTGGTCCACAGACCGACCGTACTCCATAGACCCTAAACTGCATCTGGTTGGAAGGCTACAGTTAATTGGCAGCATATTTCAGGACCAGAGTACAGTGTGTAGTCAGAATTTTCGGGGACTTACTACATAATTAAGGTCATGTTGTTTTTGTCCATCAGTACCCGGGTCCCTTTCCATCTTCGGAGCCCTTTTGCCAGGAACTCCCCCGGCGGCGACACAGTTGGAAAGCTGACGGCGGGCACCAGCATCCACGTCTTAGAGGTTGGGAGAACCCTGAGTCCTGTGCACGGTGTACGGTTTAGGGCTAAGGGGTTCAAAGGGTCTGAAGCCTAAGGGGATAGAACCCAAATCATTTTGAGCTTTGGAAGTTAGGGTGTCGCCTGTGTATTCACAGGATCGGCCAAGGTAGTAGCTGTTGGTAAGTTTCCGCATGTAGCAGAGATTTCCCAAACGCTGGCCGCTAAACGTTAACATGAAATCCTTAATCCAAATATCCCAAATCCTGACACTCTAAAACCCTAAACCCAACTGCCCTAAACCCTGACACTCCACAACCCTAAACCTGAACGCCTCAACCCTGAAACCTTAAAGCCCGACAGATCTGTTGTTGCATCGGGGCTACGTGAGCTATAGTGAAAAGCTCCTACAAGAGGTTTCTATAGGGGATTCGTTAGGGAAGTATTATAGGTGTTAATGATTAAGGGGGGATACTAAGGGTTTAAACTATAGCTGACATAGGGATATATCCCTGAATAACCAGGCAACTCCCATGTAAGCGGGATAACTGGGTTGCTGTTAAGGAACTTAAATTAAGTTACCATAATGGGTATATATATATATATATAGTAAATAACAGGGTTTCCCCAATATACCCTAAACCCTCAACCCCAATATAGTAACTTAATTCAAGTTCCTTAACAGCAGCCCAGATAAATCTCTTGTAGGGCTCTTCGGGGCGAAGTGCTTGGTTTGCTGTGACATGCAACCCGCAGGGGCCCAGGTACCTACCATTACGACAAGACAAGGGTTTAGGGTTTGGGGGTGTAGGGTTTAGGGTTTATAAGGGTTTAGGATTTATAAGGGTTTAGGGTTTGGGGGTTTAGGGTTTAGGGTTTATGAGGGTTTAGGATTTATAAGGGTTTAGGGTTTGGGGGTTTAGGGTTTAGGGGTTGACCCTAAGGCTCCTGGACCCCATAGATCCGAAACCCCAGCCCCCAAAGCCCAAACCCCTCCCAAGAAAGCTCATTATACTCCCAGGGGCCTGACGGTAGGGGTCAAGGATAACATTTGGGGCGTACGGTTCAGGGCTTAGAGATTCGGATAGGTCATAAGGTTTGATTAGGGTTTAGGATTTCGGATTTGGGGATGAAATGTATAGAAGTAGCAGGGAGTTCTATTGTCTGGTTATCAATGGTTATATAGGCCTAGTTTAGGGTTAGGAATTCCAACAACTAGGGGCCTCTTTTCGGGCGGCTCCTAAAATAATAAGGCGGGTAGCTTGGGGCCTAAGCATTTGCAAAGGATATCCTGTAGCTTTGGGGAAGGTTTCAGCATCAAGATGTAAGGGGCCGAAGTGTTTGCAATGTATACCCTGTATCTTTGGCGGAGGTCTCCACTTCAAGATTTAGGATACGGAGTGGGTGCTTCCCTTTGCTCGGGTTGGCTTGAGGCTGCTGCTAACCCCAAAGCCTAAAAACCTTGAACCCTTGTACCTTAAAACGTAAACCCCAACTCACCTGCCTTGGCCTTCTTGCTGCAGAGGTATCGGTTCAATTCACCAGACATTATAGACTGTAACCTGGAAGTTTGCTGAAACGCGTTTATAATCCCAACGAAGATTAGGCAACACTTCTACAAGCCAAATGAGGGTCTAGGGTTTAGGGCTCAAGTTGCCATGATTTACAGATATAGTAAGTGAGTAATGGGGCTTCCTTATTATTGTGACTTTAAGAGGGTTACCGCGATTGGATATCCTGAAGCAATTTGGCAGGTCGCCCGTGAGGGAAACCGTGTCACGCCCTTGGCTCCTTCAGAGTTAATTTGGATAGCGACCATTTTAGGGTTTAGGGTTTGGGTTTATTCCACAGGTGGGTAGTGCTCCTGGGACCCTGGGGATGTAGGGGGAATTTTATTTTGGGATTATTGGGGTCCCTAAACCCTAAAACCCTCAAAACCTAAACTTTAAAACCCTGAACCCTAAAACCTTTAAACCCTAAAACCCTAAACCCTAAAACCCTAAACCCTTAAACCCCTTAGGGTTATGGAACACGGAACCTTGTTTTGGAAGCCCCAAGGATGAAAATCTGTGTGGATAGGGGGACCTATGTTTCGGAAGCTCCCACGTAGCATAGATACCCCAAAGCGTCCAGGAACCTACATAGCAGGTGAGGGCTTAGGTTTATGGGTTTAGGGTTTAGGATGTAGAGTTGAGGGTTTACGATTTAGAGTTTACGATTCAGGGTTTAGGTTTTGGTGTTTGGGTTTCGTTTTTTGAGTTCAATTGCATAAATAGCCTATACTTGGGGCTCAATGGGGCGTTTGTACAGGTACACTCGGTCAACCTGAACGTAGCCCAGCTGTTCACCAATGTTCCATTGTCAAGGGCGGCCTTGCCAAACCTCTAAACCCTAAACCCCTAAACCCTAATCCCTATACCCTTAACCGGTCCTCACCCGAAAGCAGATGTTTAAGGGAAAGCTGTCACAAAAGCTTTGGCTGCAGACCGTGGCCCTAAGGGCCCAAAGTGACTTCCGAGTCTTCGACTTATTCGCATTGGGAAATGCGTATGCGAATAGGCTGCCGCCGAGCAAGGAGGTGTGTGCCTGTTGCTGGGTGTCACAACAACACCGAGCCAGAAACTGCCCCGAAGCTAGCCAGCAGTACTTTCTGTACAACGTCGTGCAAGAGAAGGAGAGCTACTATGTCGAAGATCAAAAGCCTCACGAATGTGCCTGAAGTATGGTGGTCGCCGAGGACCTGAAGCACGCCCCGGAGAATGTCAAGCAGTGTTATACCTCACCTCTGGAGAACTCTTGCGTTTCAAGTCGCAACCTCGAAGTGCAGAAGGAGTCCAAATACTCAATGATTAGGTACATATGTTGGACAATGGTACATTATTTTAGGGTTTTGGGGGTTAGGGCTTTAGTACAAGTTTGGGGTACGTATGTGCTTCTTAAGTACTTGGGCCCTCCAGGTGTTGAAGAAGATTGCAAAGCCAAGTAATAGCCTATGTACCGATTATTCTGGGGCGTAAGGACCATTGTTATGGGTATTTGGCAGGTTATCTTGGGGTTAAGGGCCATATTGATGGGTATGGGTTTCGGGTTTAGAGCTGAGGGCTTACCCATTATTTTGAGGTTAAGGGCCATCATTATGGGTATTCGGGAGGTTCAGGTAGATGTGGGGCCCAAAGCCGGAAACCCTGAACCGCATGAAAAGCCCAGACCTGAAGCCCAGAAGGCCCAAGTCCCGAACTTTATCACATCAATTGGGACTATATAGGGATAATGG
>CAJNIZ010043161.1:31055-58267 GCA_905231905.1 Symbiodinium pilosum
TCTTAACCCCTAAATCCCTTAACCCTCAACCCTCAACCCTTAATCCTTAAATCCTTCATCCCTAAATCCTTAAATCCTTAAAACCTAAACCCTTAACCCTTAATCCCTACACCCTCAACCCTTAATCCCTAAATCCCTAAACCCTTTAGCCTAAACCTTCAACCCTTAATCCCTAAATCCCTAAACCCTTTAGCCTAAACCTTCAACCCTTAATCCCTCAATCCCTAAACCCTCAACCCTTAATCCCTCAGTCCGTAAACCCTCAACCCTTAATCAATCCCTAAATCCCTAGACCCTCAACCCTTTATCCTTAATCACTCAATCCCTAAACTCTAATCCTGGCAACCTTGGGCCCTTCCAGGTGCGCGGTCGCCTTGAATCACCGCAAGGCATGGGATCTTGGGCCAAAAAAAGGGGGGGGTTAGGGTTTTAAGGGTCTAGGGTTTAGGGTTAAGGGTTTAGGGGTTGTATGTTTGGTCCTGGTCTCAAGGATAAATGGAGTTGAGGGTTTAGGGCTTAGGCTTGGGGATATGAGTTCAGGGTTTGAATTTATGGCCCCCCTAATGATGGAGCATCACATGGAAAGGAAACAACAAATGAAATGGAAACTCGGATTTTCTAGTGCTTTGCAATTAGGGGTTAGGCTTTTGGATGGGCCCCTGCTTGTTTCCTGGATCCTGACTATGCGCCCTTAATTGGGCTTATATTAACAACTTTGGATCAAAGTTCGCAATGCAATGAATCAATCCCCAACCCCAACCCGTATACCCAAGCCATAAACCCCCATTATACCCATTATAAGAGCTTGAAGCCTAAAGCCCTCAGGCTAAACCACTCAACCTGCATGTCGCCTCCGTTCAAAGTCTAAGGTTCCTTCCCTGGGTTTAGGGTTTGGGGTTGAGAGTTTGCGGGCCCGTTTAGGAACCAGGAAACTATTGGGTTGCTGTGAATGAACTTCTTAAAAATTACTAGAACAAGGAAACCCCACTGTTTACTATACACCCAGAATATGGTAACTTAGTTTTAGGCCCAAAGTTACTATATTGGGGAAACCCTATTATTTACTATATATATATATACCCATTATGGTAACTTAATTTAAGTTCCTTAACAGCAACCCAGATGAATGGTGGTAGTAGGAACCCTAAGCTCTAAACACAAAAACCCTAAGCCCTACCTGGACCCCAAAAGGGTTATATAGGGATAATGGAAAAGAAAATGGAAACTACTATTCAGGGTTAGGGTTTGGGGGTTTACCTGGACCCCAAAAGGTATGTAAAATAATGGCCTTTATTGCTTTTACTATGGGTTTAGGGCCATTATTTTGCATATTTTGGGGGTTTAGGTAAACCTTAAACCCTAAACCCTAAGCCCTAAACCCTAAACCCTATAAAAACAAACCCATAGTCCTATCCCCGCGAGTGGAGGTTGGATCACACTTTTCGATAGCTCCACGGGCTTGCGCCACGCAGTCAAATCGAGGTCCCTGCCTGCTTTTTTTGGGTGGCTTAGGGTTTAGGGTTTAGGGTTTAAGGTTTAGGGTTTAGGGTTTAGGGTTTTTTTTGGTGAAAGGGTTCGGGTTTAGGGTTTAGGAATGGGTTTGGGGTTTAGGGCTTAGGGTTTAGGGGTTAGAGCTTAAGGTTTAGGGGTTGGAGACTCGTGCGCAAAGATTGAGGGCAGTCTGCATTAGTTTCAGTTTAAGTGCAAATAAGCTTAATTTCCGTTGTTCTTGAATTGATAAGATGTTTTTCGATGGGCCCGCCTCAGGCGGGCCTCCAGGGGTCTCCAGGGGCCTCTTGGAGAAGTAACCACCACATCTCACCCCGAGGCTTATGTGCATCTTCAGTGACCACCCTAGTAATGGGGGGGAACAGCCCAAGCAGGCCGGGTGAGAATTAGGGGACGGTTTAGGGTTAAGGATCAGGGTTTAGGGTTCAAGGTTTCAGGTTGAAAGGTTTCAGGTTGAAGGGGTCGGGACGTTTGGATTTTAGGTGGCTTAAACTAAGGCTCTGCGCGCGAGATCCTAGACTCTCAATCCTTATTTCCCAAGCCCGAAAATCTAAGACTTGACGCATTAACCCTAAACGCCCAGCTTTGCATGAACGCCCCAACAGGGCCCCACAAAATTGCTGTGTTTTTGAAACTTGGCTATATTTGTTCCCACGCTTTTTGGGAGGCTAGCTTGTATTTTTTTGTCATAACGGGGGGATACTAGCAGTTTAGATTGTGGCTCATATAGGGATTAGGGTTTAGGGTTTAATCTACCCACCCACCCCACACCACCCTACCCCCCCCCCACCCCCACCAAACAAAAAAAAGATGAACAACACACATATATACATAAAGCTTTGAATTCCTATATACGCCCCACTCCGTCGCTCCCCGCAAAGCATAATTGCGGTAAACCCCATAACCCTCTAATACAAAACATTGCGCCAAACTAGAAATTCAATGACTGTTCTGCTTGATACTGCGCATAACCTCGTTTGGTTGTAAAAAAGATCAACCACCCTAAACCCTAAGGAGACCCTTAATCCATGTCTGAGCCACCGATAAGGGGTAATATTTGGTTATGGGGGGGTATATTTGGGATTATAGAGGGTATATATAGGGGGTAAATCAGGGGTATATAGTATATAGGGTGTATAATGGAGAATCACATGGAAAATAATACGGAAAATGCAATGGAAACCCTTATTTAGGGTTTAGGCTCATTCAAAATTGCCCTGTGTAAGTGTTTCCGATCGTCCTAACTTGGCACTGCAACCTTGAACCCTGCACGTATTGGCTCTTGTCAATTGACTTCTTCCGAGATTCCGGGTTCCCTGGGGGGCGCATGGTATTGGAGTGGAGAGTGGGGTTTATCACCTTAAACCAACAAGCAAGCCCAATATCTCTTCATTAGTGAAGATACCTTCAAAGTGATACAAGGGTCCCCAATATGATTTAAGGTATCTTCCCTAATCGAGGGTTATTGGGCTTTCTGGGCCTGAACCCGAAACTCCAATTTTTCTGGAGCCCCCATACTCCTCAACCCTAAACCCCTAAATCCCTAAACCTAGCTAAACGCTAAACACTTTCACCCTAAAGACCTACACCCTATAAACCCTAAGCTCATTTCTTAAGGGTCCAAGTACTCAATAATCATACACTTTCCCAAAACCTGTTCTACAATTACGAATACCAAAGCCCTTAGTAACCAATTATTGGGTACATAGACCCTTAACCCTAAACCCTAAACCAACACTAAGCCCTAAACCCCATATATGCCCCTACATACCCTTATATATCCCCCTTTAAAGGGGACGTGATTATTGGGTATATGGACCCTAAGGGATTATTAGGCAGTAGGAGCTGTGCCAGGAAGCCGCCTCCGCAAGTATAGCCCTCGGAGCGCGTTGCTGTTGAGGAATTCAAAAGTATACTCCCGGCAACTAACATGGAAACTCAAAGAGGGCCCTACAAAGACCATAGTCCTTCTAAAAGTGGACTATATGGGTTTTCATGTTATTGTGGGGGAGTGTAAGCATTTAGAGTTTAAGATTTAAGGTTTAGGGTTTACGGCTCAGGGTTTAAGGTTTAGGGTCTAAGGTGTAGGGTTTAGGCTTAAGGGTTTAGGGCTTAGGGTTTAGGGTTGAGGGTTGAAGGAACTTAAACTAAGTTCCTATTACAAGGGAACTGTAGTTCTTACCATATACCCATAAAATGGTAACCGAAAAAGGTTGCCTAACAGCAACGCAGATAAAGGTTGGCAGGTATAGGGGCATGGGCATGGGCATAGAAATAGATAGAGACATGGATATATGCAGTGTTTGTTAATTTGACTATTGAGAACTTCAGGTTTTTGGATTCGGGTTCGGGATTTACTGACAGGCTAGGGATTTTGGTTAAGGGTGCAGCCACAGCCGGTCAGGATTGAGGGATCATGGTTTCTCAAAACGGTGGCTGCGCGTTGAAGGATACACTCCCGTTGCAAAGACAACTCGAAACTTAAACCCAGACTTAAACGCTAACCTTAAATGCCAACCTTGAAGCTTCAATTACAATGTAGTCGGTAGCCGGCCCTGAGTGTCCCCAGTGGGTTTCTGTGAGTTCCAGTGATCCCTTGCTGCAGCAAAAGGCCCGCACGCACAGATAATTAGTACTTTTCCAGTGTCTCGATCAAACTGGGCTACTACTAAACATCCAACCCCCGAAGTCCAGGTAAACCCTAACCCCTATCCCCTAAACCCTAGAACCCGTAGCAAGCCAGGTCAGGATAGAACCTCTTTTCCAAACATGAACCCCCCGTCAGCCCCAAGGCGCGTGCGGAGCGCAACGCGTGCACCATTTGGGGTCGGTAGGCGCCGGGCTTGTTGTCCTAAACTCGCTGATGTCATTTTTGGGTGGTTTCGCTACGTCCATTTGTGAGGATGGATGATTTGTCTGTGTTGCTGTTAAGGGAGCTATCAAGATATGGGTATATGATAAATACTGCGGCTTCCTTATTCTAGTGACCCCAAACCCCAAATACCTTCATTATAGTAAGCTAAGGCTCCTGGGAGTATAATGGGCTTTCTGGGGGAAGGTTTGGGCTTGGGGGGCTGGGGTTTGGGATCTCGCTTTGGGGGTCCAGGTAACAAATAATTATATTGTGTGACAGTTTCGAACTTTTTTTGTTTTCCTGCTTCTGCACATGCAGGCATTCATCTTGGCCAGTCCCAGTCAAGGCATGATTCCAGGTTGCAAGGTTCGAAGGTTTCCAGGTTCGCAAGGAAATGTTCTGAGGCCCCGAAGTTCCTTCAGGCAGACAAGGTTCAAAGGCCTCTGGTCGCAAAGGAATGTTCTGAGGCCCCATACACCCCCAGTTTCAAATTCAATGTTGCACGGCCCCTTCAACAAAGATTGCAACATTCCAAGGGTCCTAGGAGCCTGATCAGCAGTTGTTTCTTCGACGCATTCAGGAAGGACGGTAGATGGCCCAAGCCCCATTAACCGTTAACCGTGCTTCGTTCAAGTGATTCCTCTCCTGACTCAACTTTGCCTAGAGGCAGTGGGTCCCATGTGTCACAGGCTAGTGCAGCTTAAGCAGGATTTCCAGCAGATATCCTTAACATTTTTCGGGAAAGTCGAGGACCAAACCAAGATAATAGGACATCTTTACTTTTGTAACTTACTTTAAGTTCCTTAACAGCAGCCCAGCCTAAAGTCACACATTGGAAGGTTGGGGTAGTTTCTGAGCGTTGAGGGTTTAGGGCTTGGGCTTTAGGGTTAGGGTTTGGGTTTTGGAGTGGGGTTTGGGTTTAGGGTTTGGGGTTTAGAGATAAGGGTTAAGAGCGTGGGGAGCACAGAAATGCAAACTAGCTGCAATACAGCACTGGCTCCCCTCATTCTGCAACCTTCCTAGCATGTGAAGCAACATAACCAGAATCCCAATTTTCACTAAACCACCTGAAGAAGAGCTTGAACTAGCCTAGGACGATCCTTTTTCCAGCCGCTCACTGTCCGTGTTCATGATGAATCTGCTCGCCACCATTACCCTTATGGTCCAATTATGCAAGAAGGATATGCTTTCGGTCCCTGGTAGTAGAAATTGTCATTTAGGTCTTGGGAGTATGGCCTTATACATTGGACCCATGGGGCCATTATGAAAATCCGGAACACGTTGGGAAGGTGCGCTGCTTCAATGGTTCCGTGGTTCAAGTTGTCAATGGTTCAATGGAATTATGGGAAAAGTAATGGTTCAATGGTTCGCGGTTTCATTATTGGTTCAATGGTTTACCCCACGTGTTTCGAAACAGCCCCTGTGTTTCGAAACACATTGTGTCTTATTTATTAAACTTATAAACCAAGTTATATGAGGGAATTGCACAACATGCAGGGGGGTATAGTTTCGTTAAGACATATATATATATGTTATAATATTCATGTTTCAAGCTGTTACTGGATGGAGGCAGTACTCAATGTTTACTGTTCAGCCTTACAGACATGCTAGACCTCACGCCCTGAGCCGCAATTCCTACTTCCTACCCATTCTAGGCCGTTTTTAGGGGTGAGGGTTTAGGGTTTGAGGTTCTTTGTGTTCCATGCTGCGCAGGACTGCATTCGATTATTCCTGCTGAGGGGCAGATGCCACAGTTTCCGTCAACTGTGGGCTGTGGCAGGGGATTGATATCCCATTTCAGGTTTATAAGACCGGGCTTAGGTTTAAGGTGTTAGGGGCCCCGTTGTTGGGGTCCTTGCACAAGATGCTCAGTACCATGCAGTAGGCTACGGAAGTTGTTTTTTTTTTGATCGGATCGTGAAACTATCCAGACTATCCGTTTACAGAACCCTACAAAGCCCCTATATATCCATATTTATAACCTCAATATATACCCTATTACAATGTGATTGTTCTCATTTTCTTTTTGATCATTCCATGTAATTAGTGTCCTCAGTGAATCTGCAACACCACACATTCAACTCGCCTCTATCTACCCTTAAACCCTAAACCCTAAAGAACTACACCCTAGATCCTACACGACCATCCCCTACAAACCCTGCACCCTACAGTACCACATCCAACCCCTACAAACCCTAAACCTTGAACCCCCGATCATAAACCCTAAACCCTAAATCCGACACCTTGGAGTCCTACTGTTTGCCTTACTGGGGGACAATAAATATCATAGGGTCTAGGGTTTTGGGTGTCTTGAGGAAATATATTATGAAGGGAGAATATGGGGAGTAGATTCCCTTATGCCCTACTAACAACCGGTAAGTTGAGCGCAGCCAGCTAGCTAAACCCTAAAGCCTAGACCTTAGCCGCGGCAGTGCTGGGCATCCCTGTTGTGCGGAAACCTTGGAATAGATTCAATACGGTGGATGCAGGAAATCTTTCACCACTTAGGCTTCCTGATTTACCGCAATTCCGAGGGTTCTGTCTGAGGTATTTTTCAGAGAAAATTCCAGTGATGTAATTTTCCGAAAGTCCCCTATAATTTCCGCTCTAGATAATACCAGTGTTTCGTAATTATGCATAGCTCGATAAAGGAGATGTAGGTGCACGATTTCCTGCATTCACGCCAGCGCTTGAGAGATCTGCAGCATTCCCATGACGCTGTCTGCGGTGCCTTTGGGTTTAGGGTCTCTGGTATGTCCTAAACCGGTTTAGGGTACGCCTGGCCGATTGCCAACAGAAGCTGATGAGCATAACTCGAGAGTTTGGAGCTTAGCAGATTTTTGATATCAGCTTGAGAATTCAGAGAGTTTAAGGTTTACAGTTGAAGAATCAGCTTCTGCTGAGCTTTTCCCTTAACCTAAAACCCTAATCCCTAAAGCCCTAAACCGCTTTTCTTCTGGGGAACACGAGTTAGTTGTTGTTTCACAGCTGCTTGCCCATCACCGAGCTTGCGGCCTTTCGGAAAAAAAAGAGCCTTTGGCCTACGAATCTGGAACAGACTTTCCCGAAGGTGCATGTGGGGGTTTCCTAAAATTAGGGGTACCTTTTTTGGGGGTTCCCATAATAAGGATTATAGTATTTTGGGGTCTATATTGGGGTCTCCCGATTTTGGGAATCTACCATGTAGGTATATAGTATATGTCTATAGTACCCAAAAGATCCATGTAGGTACAGGGTTTAGAGGTTTATAGGGTTTGGGGTTTAGGGTTTAGAGGGTTTAGAGGGTTTATGCTAGGTATATGGTATATACTTCGGGCCCAAAGGGTTCCCATATACCTACTTCGGGGCTCGGGTATATACTACATGGCTACATGCGCTCTTTGGGTTTGGCTGCCAGTCCAGACCAGAGCACGTGAAATTTGCAGTTTGAACGCTGTTAAGCCTTTGAGCATATGCCACACCCAAAGGATCCTCAGTTACTACAATAATGTTATAAAGCAGGGCTTTTATACTGGGCATTAGTAGTACGGTTCGGATTAGTATCCCCCCATATAGGCACTAAAGCCCCTTTGGGAGAAAGGACCCCCTGCCATTGGTATGTGGGCAACTTTGGTGAACCCGAGACCTGAGGCACTAATGCTGGCCTTGGAGATTCATACTCCAAACATTTTTTAGGGATACCTGACATGATGTGCAGTTTCTGTTGTGTACATAACCTACAAAAGGGGCAGGGATGGGGGTCTAGGTAGGGTTCAGGTAGGGTTTTAGCGTTTAGGTTTAGGGGTTTAGGACCACAGCTCACCTAAATGGAGATGATTTCAGCATTTGGGGTAGCCCGTCGCGCAGGATGTTGGCCAGGACCCAGCAAAACTCAACCTCCAGGATTCCAAGCGTGTACGTTGTTCTGAGAGTTCACCCCAGACCCAAATGAATTCCATAGGAAGGTCATTTCTAAACCCAACCCAGGTCAACCCCAAAGGCGCAGACTAACTTACTGGGAGGGAATTGAAAAGGAGGAGTCTAGGCGTTGTAAGGGGTGCTACTCGGGCCTGTATGGGTTATGTAGGCTCATGATGGGAGATATAAGAACACCACCCCAATGATGGAGAATCACATGGAAAAGTCAATGGACATCTAGATGGAGACTAGGCCTTGTAGGAGGGGATATCGAAACCTCCTGGAGGTTGATTGTATTGGACTTAAAATGCCAAGTTTGGCCTTCGCAGCCTTAAATCCTGAATCCCAAGCCCTAACCCTAAACCCTAGACCCTAAACCCTAGACCCTAAACCCTCATCCCAAGCCCTAAGCAGGAGTTCGAGGAGGATGAGGATGAGTTAACGTGATTGGCCTTTTGCGCCAGCCCTGTTTCTGAGGAAGGGCTGTTAATCTAAGAAAACAGGGGTCCTAAGTGTTGGAAGATTAGGGTTTATAGTTTGAGCGTTTAGGCTTTGAAAGTTTTACGGGGTCAAAAATTTAGGGTCTGGGGGTCAAAAACTGGTGTTGAGGTCTGGGGTATACAGGGTTAGTGTTAGAGATATGGTTTTTGCAGGCGGAATTTCTCAATACAAGCCCTATCTTGAAACCCAATTACCCCTTCGTAGTCCCCACATATCTCTGGGGTCTCTAAGCCACTCGCTTTTTAAGAAGTCCGCTTAATACCAAGCAAGGATCCTGTATTTTCCCTAGGTCGCAGGGACTACAGGGTTTTTTGAGGCGGGTTAAAGGGAAAGGGTACTGTTATTTTGAAATCTTGCGCCACCTAGGCACCCTAGACTACTGCAATTCTTGGGACTTTAGGCACCTAAGGTGGTGCAATTTCTTAGGATTTCCTCTATCACCAGGTTCAAGGATTGAAAGGTTCTCATTCCAGTTGCCCTTTATTCCACACCAACATAGCAAGGTGACCTTAATAAGGACCACCAAAGAAGAGCCCGCAGTTCCAGAACCCTACTCCTGGATCCTAAAGCCTAACCTGTATGAGCTTTCACCACAACTCCTTGTACAATCTGTGCCACAAGTACCGACAAGTACCTTGGGGTGGAAACCTTGGAACGTTTAAGCTCTCAACTAGAGCAACCAAACCCAAAATCCCCATGTCCTTGCCCTGGGTTTAGGGTTTAGGAGTTAAGGTTTAGCGCTTTAGGGTTTAGGGTTTAATACCACGCCAAACTCAGGCGAGATATGCAGGAAATTTTCGCATGACGGAAAAGCTAACCATCTGAACAACCCTTTGGGCCCCGGTTGTCGTAGTTTACCCAGACACTTTCAGTATCAAACCGTACTCACTCCCCTTAACCAAGGGAATGCGGAAGGGGCCATACGATAAGGCCGTGAGCCTACATGAGTTACATTAAAAAATCCCAGAACCGCCCTTGATAACCCCTATGATACTCCCCTATACTGAGGCCAGACAGTTCAGGAAGTAGGATACAGGCTTTAGAGATGTTGAGGTCCAGGGCTCCAGTTTCCGGATTTGAGCTACAAGGTTTCACACTTGCTAAATAGGCGTACTCGCATCATGAGAAATGTGAAGATCCTTGATTAAACACCATTGTCAAATTATCAAACGAATAACTCGTATGTTTGCACTGGGTCTCGTACGCTTCGACATGGGTTCCATAGACGTTCACAAGCAGTGGCTTCGCTTTAACAGCCAATCCTGATCATGAATTGCAGAGACTGCTGTAGTTCCAGGGCAGCTGTGGACTACCTGCACCCTCAAAGTATGTAGGACAATGTTTTGTGGACTTGTTTTAGGGTTTCGGGCCAATATTGTACTGACATTCAAGGTTCTGGTATACTTACCAAGACAATTCTCGCACAGCCACATTTGCCGTATAACGCCGTCTGGCCCCCGTTATGCCTTGGAAGTCGGCAGTCTCTCCCTATCCCGGGCAACATGCTTTCGGGATTGATTCGAGCTGCTGGAAGATCTAGTGGTGTCACCTAACATGTTTTTTCTTGGGACGAGGTTCAGCGTGGTGCCCAAATACGGGGTGCTCTGCTGTAACTTCTGCAGAGGGCGTGTGCCACTGTCTCAACAAGGCAGTAGCGCATGACAAAGAAACAGCCTCTTCAGCATCACAGTAGCGTTCGAGGGCAAAGCTCCAAAGTCGTGCTCTTTCTTGCAGGATCAAATGAATCCCCAAAAGGTCTAATCTACTTACTGGTGGTTAGTGGGGAATAATAAAGGAATATAATTCCTACTGTTGATGTGTTTCATTTGATCCCAGGTAGGTCCTGTCTCACATCCAGCCGCCCATTCTTTCTCATCAGCCAAGAAAAACCCTACACCCAAGAAAGGGCGGCTTTCGGGCATCCCAGCGATAAAGGATATTACAAGGGGGAAATTACTGAGGGTCCCTCTTACGGATGGCATACTTGATGGCCCATGGGACTTAGTAACTGTTTACAACTGGGCCTATAACCCTATGCATAATCCCTCTAAGTGGATTTATGTAAATTGCCCCAAATATAAGTAGGATTCTAAGCCCGTTTATAAGTAGTTACTAAGTCCCTTGAACCTTCAAGTAGGGGCATTAGGGGCTTGAGGAAGCCCTTCCTGTACTCGCACTACAGCGGCGCAGACCTCCAGGCTAATATCGCCGTATGTTACGTCACTCACCCAGAAAGGCCAATATTCCTTGATTAGGGAATATACCTTACATGATACGCGCATCCATAACACGATTTAGCATATATTCCTTGACTGAGGGATATTGGGCTTTTTGGGCAGCATATCTATGCAAGGCTTTCTAGCATTCAAGAAGCCCAGCAGCACCAGCAGCAGCAGATGGGGTGGCTTGCAGTCGGCAAGTCTCTGAGACGAGACACTGTAGCTTGGCGGTTTAGGGTTTAGAGTTTAGGGGTTTAGGGGTTTAGGGTTTAGGGTAAACAAGGACCCAATATAGACCCCAAAATATTATAGTCCTTATATAGGGACCCCCAAAAGTAAAACGTACACCTAATTTTGGGAAAAGACCCACTTGTCTCCTGTCCAGTACCAGCCTCGTGTCCGGTACCAGCCTATGAAGAATCAGATTCTGCAGAGCCGGCCCCAACACCTCATGTGAGCCATAGTCTAAACTCCTTAAAGGGGGGTTATATAGGGGGATTATATAGGCTTTAGGGTTTAGGGTCTTAAAGTGGTTATATAGGGGATTATATAGGAGCTTACTACAGGGGTCAGTAAAGGAGATACTAGGAGTTTAGACTATTGCTCATGTAAGCACCACATTTTGGATCCTCATCCCAAGATGGCGATCCTGCTCTTCCAACACAACTACTGCTGCTGCAGCTACTGCTACTGCTACTACTACTACTAAAAAGAAGAAGACTACTATGACTACTACGACGGCGACTGCGACAGCGATTACAACTGCGACTACTACGATGACAACTCGGTGACAACATCTGCTGCCACCTCCAGCGTTTAGGGACTTCCCCGAATTGGGGGTACATTTCTGGGAGTCCCAATAATGAGGATTCAAGTATATTAGGGTCTATATTATCCTAAACCCTAAACCCCTAGTCCCCCTTTTTTGGGGGAGTTACCAGTTCAATCATGTGCATCAGACCGTGCTAGCTGAGATTGCAAGCCTCATACACTTGGGGCGCCTACTGTAGCAGCCTACATATTTTCCAACAGTATTCCCGTTACAAGAATTCCGACGGAGCTACTTGTTAATGCTCTATTCTACTGAAGTAATCCCTGGAATTTGAACTGCAGCTATTTCACTCTAGTCGCCTCTTTGGACATGTTCTAGGGTATGGGGTCCGGATTCAGGCTGAATTCCATAACTACAGGGCACCACAGGGCACCGCATATCAGGATGTCTCACGGTTAGCGCATGGAGCAAGCAGTGTTCTGGGTGTTTCTTACAGTACCAAACCATGTGAAGAACGTAGGATTGCCAATAGGATAACCCTAACCCTAAACCCTAATTAAAGTTATAGACCCAAAGCCCTAGACTCTAAGGCGAGCGCAGCTCAATCTTGAACCAGCCGACCTGACCCCAAAATGCCATAATATGAACTTCTTAAAGGGTGTTATATCTGAGATTATGTAGGGTTTAGGGTTTAGGCTCTAAACTCTTTAACGCGGTTGAATAGGGGATTATACATGGGATTATTACTATAGAAGGGGGATACTAGGAGTTTAGACCAGAGCTCAAATGGTGGGTAGTATCGGCAACAGCCCTTCACTGCCTTAATTTCGGCTTCGGATATGTTATTTCTGGGCCAAGATCAAGACAGGTTCACACCGTAAAATATGTGTACCTGTACGCATATCTATATAAATATATTCGTATACATGTATAATAGTGCTTAGGCTTAGGGAGGCAGGGCTTCGGGCTCAGGGGCGAGAACATGGACCTGGACACTGATCTTCCATAGGCGTTCATGGGGATGAGGTGAGCTATAGTCTAGACTCCTGAAAGGGAGTTATATCGGGGATTATGTAGGGAAGCATCATGCTTAGTAAGGATACCAGGAGTTTAGACTTTAGCTCATGCAATGTAGAGGCCTGAGGGATTATCAACACTATGCCCACATAATCCCATGACACCATTGCATGATATGTCCAAAGAGCCATGGTAGTTGACTAATGTAGACCCATGGATAATAGATCCCATCCTTTTGAGGGTCTAAATATTAGGATCCCTATTATAATCTCTATAAAAAGGGAGGGGGGTTATTAATCAGGGGTCTGGGTTGGGCCTTGCAGTGGTAACTGTTCAAGGAGATTCCACAAAGCTGTACACCTGGGCTCAACACAGCAGCCGAAAGGGTGTAGGGTTAAGGGTTTAAGGGTTTAGGGATTAGGGTTGAGGGTCTAGGTTTTAGTGTTTAGGGTTTACGGCAGTTATGCAGCAATACATGTGGCAGCTGGACATTCTCTTCACAGCGGTGGCATCTCAATCGGCATCCCCGCAACCATTTCATAGATGAATCTGGTTCATGCAGCAGTCCCTATCCCCCACCATGACCGAACATCACTTCTGCTTCCTGTGAATCTTAGAACCCAAATCCTGAAATGAAAGCTCGGGACGCTGAACCCATAAAATCAAAAGAACCACCACAAGGTCAAAACTGAAAGCTTGTATAGGCCCAGACTAAATGGTCCCTGGTTTGAATAGGGCTTAGGGTTTAGGGCTTCTAAAGTTAGATCCCTATGAACAGTCCACCTACCCACCACTGGGTTTAGGGTTAGGGTCAGTCCCTGAAGCCTAAACCCCAAAGGCTGAGCCGCTAACCCCCTATATCCTTGAACACCCCGTGTAATGCTTCCTAAGAACACTAAAGCCTACCAAAATCCCTAAATTATCAGCCCTACATCCCTACAATCGCTAATCTCTAAACCCTCAGCACCTAATCCCTAAACCGAAAACCCTAAACCCTAAAGTCTTAAACCCCAGATCCCTACCACCCCTAAACCCTAAACCCTAAACACCTACCCCCCAAAACCCAAAGCACCTAGCCCCTAAACCCTACACACATAACAACGTATAAACCCTAAACCCCTACAATCCCTAAACCCCACATCCCTAAAATCCCTAAAGCCCCTAACCCTTAACACCTAACCCCTCAACCCTAAACCCCAAACACCTAAAAACCGAAATCTCTAAACCCCTAAACCGGTAGAGGCGCCAGGAATGGAAGGCCATGGGGCGCCAGGTACTGGGAGTGACAAAGGCGCAAACCTCCTCGCTTGGCCTCCGGTTTAGGGTTGAGGGTTTAGTTTAGGGTTTAGGGTTTAGGTTTAGGGTTTAGGGCCTGTTTTATGCTGATGACCATAATCTTATTAAGGGTTGTAGGGTTATAGGGTTTTTGGGGTTTAAGTTTTAAGGTTTATATGAGCTACTGTCAAGATTTGCCGTATCAAGGGCGCCAAAATGGGTTTAGGGTATAGGGTTTATAGGGACTTTGTCTCATGGAGACTGACATGGAAAAGCGAATGGAACCTGAAACGGAAACTCAGAGTATGGGATTATGTAGGGGCTTATAGGGATGTTATGAGCTAATGTCAGTGGTAGCCTTACTAAGGAACCCTCAACAGTGGACATCGGGATCCCTGGTGTGGTTTAGTAGAGTTCCTGATAAAGCCTCAAGAATGAGCCCATGTCCATTACATTATGCAAGAAGTATTGCCCTTAGCTCACATGGCCAATATCTTATGGTTTGTGTTATTGTTATTAGCATGTGTCTGTGTGTGCGCTTTGAGCTTACAATTTTTGAGGATCGAGGGCTTCGGGTGTTTCAGGGTGATGGAGTCAATTCACGGGCCAGTTTCTGAATTGGTTGTGAATCATTCTAATTTTGACCACTTTGTAACCAATAGCCCGCTGGACAAGATGCGTGACGCAGCTGAAGGTATGGTTAATGATTTGGCCGGTGTACGCAATGTTCATAATCTCACGAAGCGCCGTACCGCTGCTCCTTGTCGAACTATGCGTCGTCGCAATTACCATTGAGTTGATGAACAGAAATTCAACACCGCAATTGCAGACAACTTACCAATGTTTTCGTGAAAGCCAAGGTCGCTTTCATGCGCAAGTTCCTGGACTACCCATGGAGCTCTGCAGTTTCATGCCGGAGTAGGCCACAATGCGATTGAGTTCTGTTAGAACAATATTTTGTGGCCTGAAACCAATGTGCACGCATGGTGGCACCGAGAGTACGCGGCTGCGCAACTTTTTACACAGCAATGTCTTAGACTTGGCAAACATTCACAGCATCAATCTTGAAGCGCCTTTGTCGAACGGCTTCGTCCAGGAGGCCCATGCGTGGTGGCAGCTGCACGGGACATCGGATTTGGAGAGATCGACCATGAGAGAGATTGTGATCGGTGGACATGAGAATTTGGCGAGTATGAGTGTGGTCAACATCCCCTCCTACTGCTGGCTGTCACCGCAGCGACGGGAAACAAAAGCAACATATGAACGGATGGTTCATGGCCGTGCATCCTTCCATTGGTCTGATCGTTGGCCCTCGCGAAATGAAGGAGCCAGAAAACAATGCCATCGCCATCCAGGTGCTTGAAGACCTCGCTGACATCTTGCCAGCCTCTGACTGCGTCATATACGATCGCACGCGCAGCGCCCTTCTACCGCTTGCACTTGAGTCCCTTCAACAAGAATCTCAAGCGCCGTTCCACGGTATCGAGCAAATATCACTGCAGGCAGCCTGCAGTTTCGTTATCTTCCACTTATCAACGCCAAGCCACATCCACGCGCAAGCGCCCGTCGAGCAGCCTGAAACGTGCTGCCGAAGCCAAGTAGCTTTATTTCAATCAACGCATGCGTGCAGAAGGCTTCATACTCAATCAGTGGTGCAACACTGAGAGACATCTTATCCAAATGATCGTGAGAGACATGAACTCTACTTAAGGTTCTCTGAGGTCAGAACTTCAGTCATCAGCAACTGCGCGGACGCCAGTTCATCTGGGTGATGCAATTATGACATGTAGTAGCATGCGTCTTGGCGGTGAGTATTCAAATTTTCAATAAACATGCTAATATAATTCTGTCTAACTTTATATAGTTATAGGAACCCACGAAAACCTTAACATCCTCGAAAATACACACCGCCACGGCGTCATACTCTCTGAAAGAAACCATACCCCAAACCTGGTTTTTAACATTGGGAGAGACGTTGGATCAAGGCAGTCAAGACACATGTCCCAGATTTCTGTATCATGTGAGCTATAGTCTAAACTCCAAAAAGGCGGTTTATATAAGTGACTATCTATGGGGGACTACTATGGCAGTTGTATAAGTGACTATCTATGGGGGACTACTTTGGCAGTTGTTACGGGGAATACTAGGAGCTTCGACTATGGCTCATATTACTCCGTGTTTGTTGCAATTGTACGTGGTGTGTGGGTGGGTTTCTTATGAAGGTTGCTAATGTTGCTTCTTAGCAAATGGATGGCGCAAGATTCTTCCATCCATGGTTTCAAACGGTCTTTGTAATGGAGTGAGCATCACTTTTGTGAAGTCCATCAAAAGCCGTAAGCTGTAAACCTGACACCCTATACCGCCTGTACGTTTTTGGAGCGGCAGGGGGGCTTAGGAAGTATATCTGTAAACCCTCATTGATTGCACAATAACCCCCCATTTACCCCAATTAGGACTGATTGTACTCCAAGTAACATCTGAGCCAACAACCTTCTACGGACACTTTGCATCCCTACATAACCCAGCTCCAAACCCAGGGCCTGAATGCAGGGTTTCGGGCATAAGGGCTTGAAAAGTTTTAAGGGGCTTGACCTTAGACCCTAAAAGCCATGAGGGGTTTAGGGTTTAGGGTGGGGCCTCGATGTCAGCACGCTGTTTGCGGTATAGGGTTTGATTTAGCATTTCGGGTTTGGGTTTAGTGTCATAATTATAGTATAGGGTGCCTAAAATCAACCTGGAGGGCGTACGGGTCATTATTCAGTCCAATCCCGAAAACCCATTGTGCAAACCCACGTTACATTTCATGTTCCATGTTTCTTTCCATTTGCTTTTCCATGGCTTCTATACACCCGTACATACCCTTCTATATCCCTAGATACCTTACATGTCCCTGTCATTTAGGCTGCGGCATTTATACCAACATCCGCCTTTGCAAAAATGCCAGGCCCCGCGGAGGATCCAAAAAGAATTATCGAGGCGAGGGTCGGGTAAAGGGCATCCGTTTGAAGGAGGGTATATCCTAGACTTTAAACTTAAATGTAGGAGTAAGGGCCCTGTAAATTGGATATCAGGGGCCCATGCGGGGTCTGTTGGGGTACATGGGTGCATTGAGGAGTTTATGTTTCAGACTTTAGGATGTTAGCTTTTTGAGGAGGTAAGGATTTAGGGTTTTTGGGCGTAGGGTTTGGAGTGTAAGGTTTGAGACTCGGGGTTTAGGGTATAGCCTAAATTGTCCCCAAGTATATCAAACCAAGCAACCCAACCCCAAGCCCCTGGTCCCGAATCCACAATGCCCAAGACTGATTGGTGCCTCAGGGGAAGTGGATCCCTAGCACCTACATAAAGTAGTCCTTTCCCCTAATACTATAACCCCCCTAGTATCAAATATTGCCATTGTGGATGACTACAATATATATGGGGTATTTGGTCTGCTGAGGATGGGTGGGTTTATACCAGCCCTAAACCTAAATAGTAGCCCCTATATATCCTTTTAAGGGCGTGTGGGGGGTTCCTAAACCCTAAACCTTAAACCTTAAGTCCTAAAACCTTAAACCTCAAACCTTAAACCCGAAACCCTAAACTTCAGAGCCCTAAACAACAAACCTCATTGATATCAAGGGGAGAGGATTACCCATATTCACTCCCCGACCTCAGTTTGTAAGCGCCAGGAAGAAGACTTCGAGCATCTGAGGGCTTAGGGTTTGGGCTTTAAGGTTTTAAGGTTCTAGGGTTCTAGGGTTCAGGGTTTAGGGCTTTAGGGTGAGGGTTTTAGGGTTTCAGGGCTAGTTGTCAGCGCTTAGGGCCTAAGGTCGTACCCTTACAAGGTTTCTCCAATATGGCCTTACACTATTATATGAAGCAATGTAGTCCCCTAGGGTCGTTCAAAAATTTCAGGGCTACAACCTTGGGGCTACAAGCCTGAAGCCCATGATCAGCCGCAGCGCCAGGGATTTTGGGCACCTGCTCGTCTGTCACAGTCTCAGCTGGGGCAGTGTCTTGGGCGTCTGAGTTAAAGAGGCTTTTGGAGAATTAGCCAAGATTTCTCTGGGTAGTTCAGAAATTAGAGGTCCCTTTTAGGGGGCCCCGCAAAAAGGATGGTGGGTGGAGTGGCGTGCTCTTTTGCGTGTTGTTCTTGGGCGCCATTTTGGGGCAGGCGCACCCCCAAACCCAAAATCCAGGGCTTAGGATTTAGGGTTTATGGTTTCATCGCTTATGGCAGGTGATTTAATCATCGGAATATGCACCCCAAGGGCTGGAGGGGGATTTAGGGTTTAGGGGTTAGGGTTCCTAAACCCTAAACCCTAAACCGCCCCTAAACCCTAAACCCTAAACCCTAAACCTGTCCTTGATGGGGGGGTAGTACTATGATTTAAGCACCTAAGCCTAAGCACCTTTAGGCCCCACAAACAAATCTAGAACCTTGAGCCACACGGTTAGGGTTTTAGGTTTAGGGTTTAGGGTTTAGGGCCCCAGGCACTAGACCCCCAAGCTGTTGAAGCCTGAGCCCTAAGAACCTTAAGCCCCTCAAGTCACCCCTGAATCCTGGTATCCTCTATGACGACCCGTTGTTTTCTGGTCAGCGCGAGGTTCAAAGATTCCGGACCCGTCCTTGAGCCTTTTTTCAATGCTGCGGTAAGCGGGAGCAACTAAGATTTAGTTCAAGATCTGGTGATTGCTCTGAGTATGCAATTACCACCCTAGAGCCCTAAACCCTAAATAGTAGCCCTCCAGTTTCTTGTCCATTCTTCCTATATAATTCTGTATTATTCCATAAGCTACCCTATAATCCCCGTCTCCATTTCAGTTTCCATATTCTTGTCCTTTTGATTCTCCATGAATAGTCAAGGATTTCCTGTTTAAGGCCCAATATTCCTTTCAGAATTAAGGAACATGCCCTAAATCATGTTAGGGATCCTAGTAGCGCAGTAGCATTTAAGGTATATACCGTAATTAAGGAATATTGGGCTTTCTGGGAGACATTAGCCCAAAACTCCTAGGCCACGACCCCATGACCTGTTCCCATTCGACCTCTTCAACCATAATGCGGCGAAGGCGCCACCTGAGGTTGAAGGGTTTAGAATTTAGGGTATAGGATGAAGGGTTTAGGGTTGAGGACTTACGGTCGAGGGTTTGAGGGATTCAAAGGTCTATGATCTAAGGTTTTAAGGGGTTCTGGGGTTTAAGGGTTGTCTGCATTGTAGAGTTCATGGTTTTCGGTCTTCAGGGCTTTGGGTATTCGGGTTGTGGCGGGTCCTGGAAGTGTGACTGAAAAGGCCGCGGTATCTATACGAAAAAAATGTGTGGCTCAGAAGGGTTCTTCCATCAGTGTATTTTTTATATCTTACACAGGCGTGTTGAGTAAGTTGATTTGTCCCTTTTTCCGGGTCATAAATTCTTCAGAAAGATAAGCTGTATTCAAAAAGGGAGGCGCTTTTACGTCCTAGGTTTCTGGGGATCCACCAACCTTTGTGCTTCTGAAATCGTATCTCAATAAGGACCCAGGAATACTATAGTGCCTCTCATGGTTTTAACCCTTTCGCCGCAGGATGCACAGGGAAGTTTCCGCAGCATCCTCAGAACTCCAAGACAAATTCTTCACGGATCCTTTGCCGAATGCTCCGCAGAAGGGATCCAGTTTAAGTGTTGGGGTCCCGCAGTTGTGGGAGGTAGCCAAATCGTTGCGAACACGTTCGCAATGGCAAGTGTTCGCGCAGCGTTCGCAAGGGCCGCGCCCCGGATGCAGGTCTGGAAGGTTGCACGGGGGCGCCATCCTCTTAACTGTGATGGCTTTTGGACCCTCAGGTCTTCGTCGCGTGTCAAGGGTGTGAACCGTCGAAGGAATCGGGCTTGTGGGGGTCGCCATCCTTATCGCTTTCGAGCCGCGGTGCTTCCGTCGCGTGTCAAAAGTATCAACAGTCAAACGGACGCGGCCCCTGGGGTCGCCATCCTCATAACTTTCGTCGCTTTTGGACTCGCGTTTCTTCGTTGCATGTCAAGAGTCTCCACAGTTACAGTTACAGAGTTGCCGGCCGTGGGGGTCGCCATCCTCGTAACCATCCTCGCTTTTGGAGCCTCGTGTTTTTGTTGCATGCCGAAAGTAGAAATTGTCACAGGGACAGCACGCCTGGTGGTCGCCATCCTGACAATTATCGTCCTCGCTTCTGAGACCCAGGTTTTTGCAGTCACAGGCATGGGGCTCATGGGGTTCGCCATCCTTCTACTTGTCGCCGTTGTTGAACTTGGACCAGAGTGGAAAGTTCAGTGGAAACTGGAAAGTCCAGTAGCAGGTGGAACGGAGAGTGGAGTCGAGTGTTGAATAGAAAGTGGAGTGGAATGCGGAGAATGCAGAGTGGACTGTGGAGAGTGGGGAGGAAAGCGGCGTTGAAAGTCGTGAGAGAAGCGTCGAAAGTGCAGATCAGAGAGTGGAGTGTGAGGTTTAGAGAGTGGAGAGGAAAGAGGAGTGGGGACTGCAGAGTGTAGAATGGAGAATGGAGTGTGAAGCGGAGTGTAGGGAGCGGTTTGTCGAGTGCGGAGATTGGAGAGTGGAAAGGAAAATGGAGTGAACATTGGAGTGGAGCGTGGAGTGGAGAATGGAGGGGCTGAGGCGTGAAGTGTGGAGTGGAGTGGAAAGTTGTAGGGTGGAGTGTGAGTGGAGAGTAAAGTAGAGTGGAAGGTAGAAGGGAGGGAGAGAGAGAGAGAGAGAGAGCGAGACGGAGAGCGAGTGCCGTGTGGAGAGTGGAGACAAGGTGGCATGGAGCGTGCAGCGGAAAGTGGTGGAGTGGGCTGGGGACTGGAGTGGGGAGTGGAGTGTGGGGAAGGGAGAGTGCAGTGCGAAGACTGGAGCGGTGAGGTGGAGTGGAAATAGTGCAGCACTCTCTGTGACTAGGGCTGTTTCAGTTTTTCCCACACCCTCACTCACCCCCTATCACTATCCATGACCAGCCAGTCTACGCGACCTAAGAAAAAGCACCGCAAACTCCTTCAGCCCAAGCAGATAGTTGTCTCGATATGCAGTCATGAGCCTTTTAGCCGGCACGCCGACAGCCCCAGACCTTCAACGCAACAAGAGTAGGAGACCAACGGCCCCTGTTTTGAAAGAGGTGTTCAATCATTCCCCTCACATTCACTTGTGCGCATAGTACGCTGAGCGAAGCGTCAAGGGCTCATACGAAGAGGCCCCATATTAAGAGGCCTTCGAGGAGTTTCGGGAAGTTAGGGAGGCCGTTTAGGATTCAAGAGGGATCTACAGCACTTTCTCCCCTCAAACGTGAAGCCATTGAACGTTTTTCTTGCCAGACACACTTCAGGGTTTACATGGACCCTGGGTTTGTCCATTTCTAGGTAGGTAGGTATATATATATATATATACCTACGCCCCAAAGTACATGTATAGGAAGGCTTTTGGCCCCCCCATGTTTACTGTTCAGGTACCTGGACCCTTTGGATAGATGCAAAGAACAGCATGGAACGTTGTTTTCTTGCCTATGTTTGTGGGAATTAGGGAATAGAAAAGTGGAAGCTGGTACATTGTTGAGCTTCACATAGGGGCTACTACGAAGATCCATTCTTTCATTCATTGCTGTCCAGGGTAAATTGTGTAGCCTACCCTAAACCCCTATATTTATAAACCCTAAACCCCTGCTATCCAGGGTAAGTTTTGTAGCCTGTTCTGGCACAGGGCTTGCTCGACCAACACTTGGAGGATGAGCTGAGCTATGCGCAGCCCTTGGACACTGTACCGTATATTATATAGGGTTATATAGGGGTCATGTAGGGATAATGGAAAAGAAAATGGAAACGACTACAACGGGTTATATAGGGCTTAGGGTTTAGGATCATTCACGATCTAAGGTTTAGGCCCGAGTGCCCAAATAGTTGGGTTTAGGTCCCAGATACTCTACGCAATTTTTTTGGGGGGTACCTGAAAATCCCTAGCACGGGGCCACTTGGACCGGGACCCTCACATCCTAAACCTCGAACCTCTACTTTCGAAAATCTGGGTAGGGGTTATGAAAATCATATCAGCATGGAAGAGTTACATATGAGGTCTATTTTGGGTTTTAGGAAATTACGAGGGTCTTTATTGGGCATTGTAGAGTGGTCATTGAAACAGGCGTCCATACATGTGGGGGATATATCTTGAGTTTCCCTTGTATCCTGAAAGAGGGCAGATGCCATGAAATCACGGCCGGCATTTCCCCGACACCAGTTGCCTGGTTTGCCACCTTGCACCGCATTGTGCATTGCAATGCACATCCTGAGCTTGAGAAAATTACTTGAATTCAGAACTGGACCAGCCCGACCCAGTCTCGCGAGCGAGCTTGCGCTGCAAATGGATTCAACGAAACAAGGCCATGTGGATGAGCTGATCCTTATCCCACATGATGAATGGCGTTCATGCTAGTTTCCTATTCGTTTCTGTGCCCCGTGATTGAATGAATCCAGAATCTGCGCGATGTTCTCTTGAGACGGGGTTTCCGCCTGTTGCGAGGACATTGGGGGGGAGGAGCACAGATGCAGAACCATCAACCTGAATGCCTTTTGCCTGAGCCCTTCAACATTTTTTTTACAAATTAAAGGGCCCAGATCCTGGCAGTTGCGGACTGCAACTTCAATTACAAAACCATACCCAGAATCCTGCCCGAGCGCTATTCGCTGCCATTACTCTGAATGGGGCCCTCTAGATGTTCAGAGAACGGGGTCATACCAGACAGAAGGTGTGGCAACGTAGGATTGCGCAAAAGCAGACATGCTCAGCGCGCATGATAAGGAGGCCTGTTACAACGCTTGAAGCGCAAATAGTTTCAGTCGACGCCGTTCCTGCACAGGCCCAGTATGGTGAGAAACAATGTAGTCGTGAACCTCGTGTAGGACATTTGAAAGCAAATCTCCTACATGAATTTCCAGGTGCCCCCATAAAACCCTGAAGAGGGATCCGAATGGATCCGCATAAACCCTTTCAATCCAGACAAGGCAAGGATAACAATGTAAACCTGTGCTTAATAAACCCCCTCCTCTTAATAGGGAATTTGATAGGGATCCTGATACTAACGCCCTTAAAAGGAGGAGGGGTTATTAATCACGGGTCTGCATTAACGGACATCCCAACTTTGCAAACAGGCATGTGTACACATAGAACAGATCTTGAATCGAGCAAAGAACCCTAAACCCTAAACCCTAGCTTCAGGCTTCAGATTTGAGGGCGTAGGGCTTTCTCAATGGTCATACTTCCTCAGGATAAGACCTGCAATTGCCACCACAGCATCCGATGCATTTGTGACTTGGGTATTTGGACCTGAATCCCCTTTGTATGGCCGCGCGAAACCTTCAAACCGCACCGAGGCCCAAAACTCTGTACCCGGCTCCTACAAAAAGCCCCCCAAAACCGTCAAAGGGAATCAAGGGGACCCAATCACCCCCAGAACCCGAAACCCCGGCTCCAAACTTTAGGGTTTAGGGTTTAGGGTTTAGGGTCCTAAACCTAAAGCCACTAAGCCCAAACCCCTACCCCCTAAACCCGAAAACCCCCCAAACCCTAGACCCCTCAACTCCTACACCCTAAAGCCAGGTCCGCAGCCACTGCATGATTCCGCCCTACCCCTGGGGCCAGGTAGGATGCAGGGGTGTAGAGAGGTTAGGGTAGGGATTATTACATGGGGATAATTGAAAAGAAAATGGAAACTGCCATTAGTCTATTGGGGTTATATAGGGTTTATATAGTCCCCCTTAAGTAGATAGAATAGCTTTGGGTATATAAAAATGTATCCCCATATACTCCTTGCTCTATCTACTTAAGGGGAACTATAGGGTAAGGGTTTGGGGTTCAGGGGTGTAGGAGTGTGTGGGTGCAGGGCTAAAGGGCCAGGATCTACGGGTTAATCTAGGCGTTTAGAGGATAGTGTTCAGCGTGTAGTAGTATAGGGTTTAGAGCGTCAAAGGGGATGATGTGCGATTTTAGGTTTGGGGTTCCTCTAGCGTACCCTAGGTCCCTTTAAAAAGGCTTTGGGGCCTTCATGGATATGTAGGATTGAAGGCTTAAGGCTTAGGGTTGCGTCTTGAGGCCGATGTAGTGTTGAGGGTTTGGATGGTTTGGGGCTGGTTCGGAAATGTGACAGGGCTGCAATGCAACATTACATTGCCGAACTTTCCGCATGACTTTAAGTTCCCCTAAATCTTGGGAGTTATTGTGCCACGGCATACTAAGGTCATGCAGCATCAACACTAATCCCACGAGGAAACAGGAGAGAGATACGCATTGGGTGCAGAATTCTGCGCGACATGTACATGAAGGTTTTGCAGACCAGGCACACACATGCGCAAGCCTAGACCCTAAGCCCTTTTTTATGCGGGATCCTCGAGGACCTCAGGGTAACCTTTTCCCCTTACTACCAACCCCCCTCACCTCCCCTCACAGAAAATGTTACACCGGTATTATATTGGAGGTTTGATTAAACCCTAAACCCTTACCCCGCTAGCATACACCGGTATTAGATTGGGGGGGTTGTAAAGGAACTTAAGTTAAGAAACCGTAATGGGTATGTATCGTACTTAATATGGTTGCCTCATTCTAGTAACTTAAAGTAAGTTCCTTAAATCCACAACTTCCCCCTGTGTCCATTTCATTTTCCATCTCTCCATCTCCTTTTCCATTTGATTCTCCATTACCCTGGGGCTCTAACTATACAAAAAATACCTACGTTGGGCCCCAAAGTCTATAAATCTGACCTGCATTGGGCTATTTGGAGCCTCAGAGTTATAGGGGGATAGTATAGCAACTCAAATTAAGTCCTACACCCTAATCCCTATTCGAGCTGTGCGGTATTGTGCTCTTACTCTCGCCGGCATCGTTGCTCATGCTTCCTATTTCCGAGACCTGTGCAGGCGATCTACCACGACTTCCTTGTTGCCAACGCGAAGCGCTCAGAATTTGCAGTGCTGTAGATTGCATTGACTACTTCATACGCCGCACTTACACTATCACTGTTGTGTGGAACCGCAAAACTACACTTATTTGATTGACCGTAATCTTAGAAGTGACATGCAAAGATCTTTCAGGTTGTGTTATACACGAGGAGACATGCACAGATCTTACAAGTTGTGAAATACAAGACAGACGCCAAAGAAAACCAACTGCTCAAATGCTTGTCTTGCCGGGCTACGCTGAGGCCCTACACCCTTAAGCCATTCAACATTGCAATCCGTACCCTGAGCCTTAGCACACGGGGTACTTCAGGCATGAGAAGAAAACTCCTGAAACTGGGGTACTGCCCCCACTCACTAACAGTTTATATATATATATATCTTATGAAGATTATTCCTTATATTTATATAGAGCCCTGAATATGACCCCTAAAATAGACTGTTAATGGGTCGGGGCAGGACCCAAACTGAAACTTTCACCCCGAGACCCTGAACCCTAAACCTTAAACTCTATCCCGAGGTGCTTCAAGACCACATCGCGCTCCCTGCATGTTTTGCAGACTGGAAGGACCAGAAGCAGAACAATTGGGCCATAGTCTAAAGTCCTTAAAAGCGTGTTATATCGGGGATTACATAGGGGACTACTATAGGGGTTAATAAGGGGGATACTAGGAGTTTAGACTAGGGAACAAGTGGGTTGCTGCGGACTACTATAGGGGTTAATAAGGGGGATACTAGGAGTTTAGACTAGGGAACAAGTGGGTTGCTGCTAAGGGATTTAAGGTGTTACGTTGACAATAGTAGGAAACAATTCCACTGACTGTATATCCTGATTCTGGTACTTTAATATATGTTCCCAGCGCTCCTGAAGTATCTGTATAACTCTGTACAACCTCACTTTACATGTCATGTCCTTGGTTCGTTTGATTCTCCATTCTGGCAACCCGAGCTCAAAGCCCTTAGATGAAGACCACATGGCTTGCTCATATGGGGGTCAAGGGGGTAGAGCTTTGCCTCCCAAGCTCGCGAACACAGTTGGGGCTATAACGCCCATTCCATATGCTCTCCTTGAAAAGCGGTTCCAAGTGTAATGGATGCACACCCGCGCAGTCGCTTTTTCAGGACTGCGAAAGATGTGTCCTTGCGAGTATGCTTTCTTAATGTTTACCAACGCCATCAGCGTACAAGTTGTCATGCATATCTTCCACGGATTTCATGTCTTGTGCCACTGTAAGTTCTACAAAGCACGGCCAGATATTCAGTTTCTAGATTGCTGATTGGATTGTTGAGATCTTTTTTATTTGGAGGCGTTATGCTTGTCTGGGTGGGCATTGACACCAAATACAGGAAACCTCCAAACCCTTCAGTTAACATTTCCAAAGCATATAACTGTATAATCAGAATCAGCCGTCGTGTTCTCATGGGACAGAATGCGGACCGACTCGCACCAAAACACTGGACCCATGTATCTCACTGTGCCCCCCAAAACTCACAGGATACCCCCAAATTAGACCCCTCCAGAATGCGCAGATTGCGGGACTAATGAGGCCCAACAGGGGAACTATGTGACAATATTTGGCGTACCAGGGGACCATTAACGGTGGACGTAGGGGCCCCTAGGGTAGTTCAGTATGCGTAGTCCCTAGTGTATTCTCTACTAGGAACTCATGTCCATTCGTTTATATGCGTACATTTCGGCCCCTAGACCCTACATCCTAAATAGCATTGCATATAATTTCCGTGTTCTTTTCCATTGGGTTTTACAGTTGTTTCTATGAAAAAAATTGATTTCTAGCCCATGTAAGGGAGATCCAGGCTCCGTGAAGATAAGTTGCCTGTGTCAATCTCGTCAGACCCTTTGGGGGGTCCTCTTAGGATCCTATGGACCGAAACATAAAAAACCCTTCAACCCTAAGCCTTAAACCTAGAGCCCTAAACCTGAAACCCCTAGACATAAGTGGGACAAACCCTGAGCCGTAAATCCCCATAGCATTCGATGAACCACTGCCTACCAGCCGCCCCCAGGACCCAACAACTTCCAAGAGCTTAGTCCAGTAGGATCGTGTGGCCTCGAGTTTAGGCGTTAGGCTTTTGTGTGCAATGTGGGTTTAGACCTCAGGGCCCCTAAACCCTAAACCCTAAACTTGATGTGCAATATGGGTTTAGGGTTTATAGGGCAGAGACGAGCTCCCAAGAACTTGCTGGCGCTTAGTAGGGAATATTGGAATATAGACCCTACATAATCCCT
>CAJNIZ010043162.1:0-11607 GCA_905231905.1 Symbiodinium pilosum
GAAAGTATTGTTGAACCGCCCATGGCTATGTCAGGGACCATACTGAACGACAAGAGGGACCTTTGTGTGGTTTAGACATGTGGCAAGGCTGGAGATACAACTAGCCGAAGTACTTCAGGGCCCTACAGTAAGCAGGCGTTATTTGCAGACTGCAATCCCCGGGATGATGTGCAACACACGGTAGTGTAGACCCCTGATTAATAACCCCCTTCCCATTAATAAGGATATAATAGGCTAATAGTGAGGCCCTTGAAAGGAGGGGGTTTATTAATCATGGGTCTACAGTAGCCCTTTTTTCTTGGGTTGCCAGGAATGCTATGGTTATTCTTCCCACTAATGACATACGACCTGCCCCCTCCCCTCCTGTGCTAATAAGGGACAGTCCCCCTGTCAGATAACGAACACACCTACCCGTCTTGTCTTGCATAAGACAGCTTATATGAGCTTCTTCTAGTTGCTTTCGTGCAACAACGCATAGCAAAAGCCTTACGCAAAAGGTAAGCTGTGGGAGAGATCCGTGATCCTTAAAAACTTCTTTGAAATAGCTTCAGCTCACACATTTCATCACCTCTACTCATGATAGCGCGCACTAGGGGGAATGTTCACAATCAAGGGTTTCGGGGGTTGATTGTTAAGGGCAGGGGATCATCAAACCAGGGGCCTCGTATGGTAGAATCTTGAGGGAAGGATCAGCGTACTTGGTTTGGTGTAGTGTTTTTCTTGCCGGGCTATGCCGAGAGGAGGAAGGGGTACTCCTCCCCTGCTAGCATACACCCTGTGCACTATTATGTTTGTTGCATGGAGCCTCTAAGAGCGAACCTTTGACCTTTGATTCTGAAACATGTCCGGGCTTAAGCTTGCAAGTGCACGAGAACTGGGTAGAGTATGCATCAGGAGAAGCCTGGTAATCTCTTATATACTCATATGTGGGCAATGCCGGTAGGTGGCCTTCGTTCAAGACCAGTCTGCCGCATGGAACATGTAGCATCTGCCATGGCACAAGTGCTCTTTCTACTGGTGAGACTGGGTTTAGGGTTTAGGGCTTAATGTGGAGGATTGGTGCTTTGCAGGTACCTGTGTTGAACTTCTACAGACCTAGAGAAATTGTTCCCGGTGAATTTTTGGATGGCCACTGTTTTGGAGATTGTAGTGTTGGGTGCATGTGTGTCTGCATATATAGGTGTAGATGAACAGGAGGCGGCCCAAGATTTGTAATACCTACATCTGTCTCTGACGCGCCCCCCATATAGGAGATTGTAGTGTTAGGTGCATGTGTGTCTGCATATATATATATATGTGTACTGAAGGCGGCCCAGCACCAGTAATACTCACATCCGTCTCTGTCGCGTTTGTGGTTGTCAGGCATAACGTTAGAGTCTGAAATTCTTGCAACCCCTGGTATCCCGTTCTCCTGAACAAGCCCCACTTTGTGTTCCGGCGCCATTTGTTGGGCGTCCTCTTTCTTGATTGGCCACATGAGCTATATAGTCTAAACGCCTAGTATCCCCCTCAGTAACCCCCATGATACTCCAGTATATAATCCCCTCTATCGCCCCCTTCAAGGAGTTTTGGTTAATAGCCAGCCCTGAAGATCTCAAGCTTCAACAAGCTTCAACAAGCTTTACTCTTTTAGCCTTGGGCCGACGGCTTGGCGGTGGTCCAGAGGGATACTTTGAGGTCATGCGGACACCATACTTGGAGGGTCAGGGGGGCTTAGTAGGTTAATAATGGGGACATTCAGGGTGACTATATGGGTTATAGTGGTTATTAACCTATGAACTAAGTCCCCCTGACCCTCCAAGTAGGGGTCCTGCTTTAGTGAGTATTTCAAAATCCTTTTTTTGGAATTGTCAGCCTCAACTGCCCTTCCGGAAGCCTGTCAGGACCTCAAGGATAAAGACTATGATCGGAACAACTGCCTCGATTAACGGTATTCAGTTCAGGATTTCAGGTTTTGTTTCGGCGTTGTACAGCAGATGCATAAGTAAGCTGTGAGTTTTATCAAACAATCCGCAAGCCAGTTATTGCACCAGCTATTGCACGTACTCGGGGCATGCTGTCTATGCCTTCGGAGTGGAGATATATGAAGAATGCCCGCCTGCACGAGCTTCCATAGACATACATGCGAGGGGTGTTCTACATTATTTGCGTGTAAGTGCTGCCATCCAGTATATTCCTCACTATACATGGATAAGGTACCCCAAAAAGCTCATTTTCAGAACCACAGGCAGTTTTAGCACTGATAGGAATAATGGAAAAGAAAATATTCTCCATATAGGAGTCATAGAGGGGAGAGAGAGAGAGACAGAGAGAGAGATATCTATCTATCTATCTATCTGTATATTGGGATAATGGAAAAGAGCATGGAAAGTACTGTACTTTCTAGGGGTTATATAGGGGATGTATATATGTATATATATATATTTATGTATGTATATATATATATATTGGAGGATAATGGAAAAGAACATGGAAACTACTTCATTATATAGGGGATATATATTGGGATAGTGAACAAGAGTCTAAGAGCAAGCTACTATATTATATCGGGGTCATATGGGGGGGAGAGAGAGAGAGGTAGAGAGAGAGAGAGAGATATAAATACATATATATATATACATATATATTGTGATTGGAAAATGGAAAAGAGAATGGAAGGTGCTGTATTAGATAGGGGTTGCATAGGGGGTATATATTGGTGGATAATGCAAAAGAAAACGGAACCTACTAAATTATATTGGGGATATATATTGGTATAATTAAAAAGAGGAAGCTACTATATTATATATATATGCATAACGAAACAGAGGAAACTACTATATTATCTGACTTCGAATGATTCTGATGACTTTTGCAGTGCCTTCAATGCCCGTATGCTCCAAAGCGCTACCAAACCTGGAAGATGCTTTGGTAAGCCTACCTTTCCCGCGGTTTAGGGTTTTAGGGTTTGGGGTTTAAGGTTTAGGGTTTAAGGGGTTTGGGTTTAGGGATTAAGGGTTTAAGAGTGAGTTTAGGGTTTAGGGTTCAGGGTTTAAGGGTTTAGGGTCTAAGGGTTTAGGGTTTAAGGGTTTAGGGTTTAGTGTTTAGGGCGCAGCCAGGAACGCTCCAATGTTTGAAAATCCTGCTTCAGTGCCTTGGCAGAAGTACCGTGTTGGTGACTAAACCCTATATGATCCCTGAATAGTTTCCATTTTATTTTCCATCAACCCAATATAACCCCTATAGTCATTATAATCCCTAGAGTTTCCACTTACTTTTCCATTATCCCTAGATCCAGACAATGAAACGCCAGCTTAGCCCTAGAATCTTACACCTTAAAGTCATGGGCGCTAAGCCCAAATCCTAACACCCAAAACTACTTGGGGACTTAGAAAATGGGTTAATAATGGGGATAGTTAGGGTTACTATATGGGTTATAGGGGTTACTAACCTACTTACTAAGTCCCCCTGACCCTCCAACTACGAACTTGTCAACACATTTACAGAGACTATACATCCCTATATAGATCTCGTATATAATACAGCGGTTTCCATTTTCTTTTCCATTATCCATATATATATATATGTTATATCCCCTGTAATCCCTAGAATCCCTATAGTTTCCACTTTCTTTTCCATTATTCCTATATATATATATATGTCTCCCCTACATGGCTTAGAGCAGATATCCGGATTAGCAGCTCTTTAGGTGCCATTAGGTTGCTGGTGCATTCGTGCTTGGCTGTGAGGTCACGGTCTGAAATTGCGACTTGGGGGGGATATGAGCTACCCAAGGGTAATATAGTAATATAGGGGGGATATAGGGATTCTATAGGGATAATGAAAAAGAAAATGGAAACTACTAATTACGGTTTAGGGTTTAGGGTTAATGTAGACCCATGATTAATAACCTCCCTCCTTTTAAGGGCCTCAATATTAAGATCCCTACTAGAGGGTTTATTATTCATGGGTCTGAGTTACGGACTAAAATTTAGGTTGCGGGTTGACCTATAGGGGGAATATGTAAGGTTTTAGGGAGGAGCTATTAAGGGATATACTACCAATTTAGTCCAAGGCTCACTGATTTTATGGAGTTGGCCCGCAGCCAAACACACATGCTGTGCACCTGACCTTTGCATATATAACCTTGAGATTTGTTCGTTCTTGTTTTGTTGAGGATCCTACTGTTGGTTGGAGCAGTGTATTAGGGAATTGCTAGATGCTGTGAATCTGAGGTTTATGCACCTCGAAGTGACCGAAGGGGTTATCGCGGGGAGGACGCCCCAAGCAGACCAGGGGAGACTACTTGTCAGGTTTGCCTGGCCTTTCAATGACAATGTCCTTCGTACGTTATGCGAGGTTTGTGTTCAAAGGCCCTCATGAAAGAACCGTGGAGACTAAAGGCAAAGCCGATGTTCGTTCAGATTTGTTATCATTGCGGTAGTTTGTTGTCATCGCCAGCTTTAGCGTTGGAAATATCAATGAACCACGTTTTCCGCCCCAGACACTACACGACACTTAATTACCCAAACCTGAACATTCCACAGTACGTTCGCTGATTTGCCTGCGTTTGAGGCCTTTGAAGCACCATGCGTAGCAGCGAAGTAGGTGGCATATATCAGGTTTGGATCTTCGAGTGTGCTAACCAGCGAATAGTTTCCAAGAGCCATGAAATGCATATACAGCCAGCGTTCTGGTATGATAGGTTTGTCTTGCTTTCAGACTAGCCGATGCTTGTCTCAAAACAAGCGTCCGCCCTCATGTGCACTGCGAACACCAGGATCCTTGTTATAAAAAGCTTCAGAAAGACACATTAAGCAGAGCAATTTCATAAGCCTTAAGCCCGAAACTTGCAGCCGCTGAGTATGTTGGGTATGCTGACAGGACCCTCGTCGGATCGATCGTGTGAGCCCTGGCACAGGAAGCTACCTCAAGGGTTGAGCGTTTAGAGTTCAGGGGTTCGGATCGGGGTTCGAGGATTTTCCACACCATGTGCAGTCATCTGTAGCTCACGTGATTCTTCAGCAACAAGGCTTCGATCACAGTGGCTTTTTGTGGTCCGTGCGTTTTCCAGGGAGCAGGAAAGGTATAGCCCACAGGGTCCATGTACCCAACATTTAGGTCCTTTCGAAGGGATATGTAGGGGGTATATGGGGGTATATAGATGTGCGGATTTATAGGGTTAAGGGTTCTTGTACCCAATAATTAGGTACTTGGGGTCGTGGTATTAAGAATTCTGGTACAGGTGTCAGAAAAGGATATAATTACTAGGTACTTGGACCCTTGGGTACTTGGAGTCCAGTAGGCACAGCAGGCTCCGGGTTTTAGCGTTCAGGGTGGGGAGGCCTGGGCCAATGACTGTACACCTTGAAAGGACTGACCAATGGGGATATCTAGGAGCTTAGGGTTTAGGGTTTAGGGTTTAGGGTTTAGGGTTTAGGGTTCAGTAGAAAAGTGGCTGAAACCAATCCGCCCCTAGGCTCGTCTTGTGGAGCACCGCAGCCAATCAACGCCTAACTTGGTTTTGCACAATGCAGAAAACGTACGTACATCTCTTAATCCCAAACAAACCGCTTAAAGTGCCCAAGTTCATATGCCGGTGGCCTTGGGGTGCATACCTCTGTAGAAATCACAACTGAAAGCCAAAAGATCCACTGAGTCGCCTGAACCTGTTAGATGCGGATACTGTAGTCCCCCAGAACTGTGAAGTAGAATCATATTCTCCTTTGGGTACCATCGCCTCAATTTCAGGACATACATAGCCTTGTTGAACCACAAAGAGAGCCACAAGTGCCAATGAACCTTGCTCCTCAGTTTCGGCTTGAGCTCGATGGCTTGAACCATGGTTTCAGGGGAGTGCTTAGGGTTGAGGGTTTAGGGTTCAGGGTTAATCTGAGTTTTAGAAAGATGATACTGCCTAATAAGGAATGTGCAGCTATAGGCGTTAATCATAGCCCAGCAAAGAAGCAGATAAGGTTTGCTTGGTAAGAGCAGGCCCCGAACTAACAGCCCCAAGCCTATGGACTGACTGTTATGAGGGATTCGGGGCTTATTGCTTTGTGTATTGAAATGGAGTTGCCAAATACTCCTTGCTATCAATCCCCCACGGGTTCCCTAGCAACAGCTGGCTGTTTTGACAAGGTTGCTTGAGAATCTCAACTGTAAAGCGTTCGCAGGATCTGGTCATGGAAGTGCTACATAGGCTAAACTTTTTAAACTTTGACCCTGAGCACCCTAGACCCAACCCCCAAAAGCTATTACCCCTAACCCCAACCCCCAACCATCTAACCCAAACCCTTAGCCCAAAATTACAGACCACACTCTGAACATGTTTGCGCCCGAAACCCTAAACCCCTAAAACATTAAACCCTAAACCCTAAACCCGTAAAACATTAAACCCTAAGCCGGGGGTAAGAATGCTCATCCTGAGCCCTTATAACCCCTATATACCATTATAGTAGTTTCCATTTTCTTTTCCATCATCCCCATATTATCCATATACTATGGCCGGCCGGAGCCACTACGAAGTCTTGGCTGTGCCATGCATCGCAACATTGGCGGACATTCGCTTGGCCTTCAAGCAGCAGGCTGCAATATGTACCCCATGTGAGCTGGGAGCCTAAACGCCTTAAAGTGGAGATATATAGGGGGTTATATAGGGGAGTATTATGAGGGTTATTCAGGAGGATACCAGGAGTTTAGACTATGGCGCATGCACTGCCTGTTTACGAGGACAGCAGTCTGTGGATTTGGAGCGTTTGTGTACTGTGCGTACTGCCCCCACTCTGTAAGAGTTGGATAATATCAATAATATTCTTAAACAGTGCCCTCTAAAAGATCCCTAATGTAGACTGTGACAGGGAGTTTCTCGGCTGCGGCTTCAGAATCCTGGATTCAGGGTTGTAGGAAGATTCTTGGGGATTCTTGGGTCTAGAGTCCAGTATGCCGAGATCGTTGGTTTGGGGTTTAGTGTTTGCAGCCCAAGCCCACTTGAAGACTCAGGGGGCTTAGTAACTACTTCTAGGGTTTAGGGTTAGGGTTTGAGGTTTAGGGTTTAGGGTCATGCATGTGGTACCTGTAAGATGGGTCCGTGGGCTCCGTTCAGACGTGAGCGAGCGTCAGGATCAAAGATTCTGAGGGGCTTGGAAAAGTTGATGGCCACTTGGAGGGTCAGGGGGACGTAGTAACAATGGACAAGAAAATTAAAACTACTATATAGTATTTAGGGTTTAGGGTGACCTAGTAAGCGGGTTAATCATGGAGATATTTAGGGTTACTACATAAGTTATAGGGGTTACTCTACTTACTAAGTGCCCCTGACCCTCCAAGCAGTAGTCTACAGGACCCTTGAAAGTACTAAGGTATACACTACCAGGAAGACTAGACATAGTATCAACATATAGTCGGTTGTGTACTCAAGGCCCATGACCTATCTTTATCACCCCATTAGGCCAGAAGATAATCCCAGTTCACGCAGGATCAATCTACTTACTACAGCCCGCTGACCCTAAACCCTACAAGCCTGCAAGCCTATAACCCCAAGCCCTAACCTACCCCCCTAAACCCTAAACCCTAAACCCCAAACCCCAAACCCTGAACCCTAAACCCTAAACCCCAAGCCCCAAACCCCAAACCCTAAACCCTAAACCCTAAACCCCAAACCTACTTAGTCCCCCAGAGCCCCTTAGTAGCGTACGCAGCAGGCGTTGCTGCACCACCCTGACAAGCCTGGCGGCACAAAGGCTGGGGGACCAGATTGAAGCTTTGGATGAAAGGTTTAAAGTTTAGGGTGTTAGGGTCTGAGGGTTTAGGGTTTAGGGTTTAGGGCTTTGGATGAAAGGTTCTGGGTAGGCCCCTGGGATATTTACTATTTTCCCTCATGGCTTAAATAGAGGACCATATATACTAATGTTTTTCAATGGGTTTTAGGGGCAAACCTAGGGTTTAAAGTTTAGGGTGTCAGGGTCTGCGGGTTCGGGTTTAGAGGTTGGGGCTTGGGTGAGAAAACACATGTCAGGCTATATGGGGGGATAGAAGGGAAAGCCGTTATGTAGGGGATATTTAGTATTGAAAGGCTCCAAGTACCCAAATGAAGGACTGTTGAGTCTTATACTTGGACCCGTAGGGTTGTGATATAAGTTTTAGGTTGCGGATAAAGGTTGAATGGTTTACAGCTTAATGAATAGCTTTGGGCTTGATGGCATGACCTCATGTTCCCCGCATCAAAGGCCTTCGACTGACGGAACTGCGCAGGTATTCGCAGTTGCACACTGGCTTGGTGTCGGTTGCCTGGTCCTATGTCGCACCCGTGTATCTATATATATATATATACATACAGATGTATATCTATGTATCCCCCATATACCAGCCCTATATCCCCCTACATATGCCCATATTTGGGCAACTAGTTATGACTTACTGCGGGGGGCTAGCCCAATTCGTTGCCACAGGCACGGACTTCCTCTCGGCTCATGAAACCAAACCCTGCACTCTAATAAGCTCCAAACCACGAATTCTTAAGCCTGAACCCAAGACCCACTGTCTAAACCTCAGACCTGAATCTTAAGCCCCAAAACTTAAAGCCTAAGCCTTAAATCCTACGCCGCAGAAGCCTGAAAGTTTGGGCAGTTTCCCGTAGTAGGGGGCCTAATACATTATTGTCCTTCTCATGGGCACTTCCCAAATGGGGCCCTCAATTTTGGGAACCCTCCCTTTAATCTGCTTGGGATTGCCAGGAGCGTTTTCATGCCGTCTATCAGGCACGTGGGCACACAGCAAGTCATGCTTAAGGGGCTGCGGCCGGAGTCGGCGCCATATAGGGTTGGCACCGCGTTTAGGAAGCTTCCCGCATGTGGGTTGTTCTCAAAATTGTGGCCCCTTCTGGGTATAGATTAAATGCGGCCCTAATCTTGGGAACTGTCCGTATAGGGGGGCTTTTGGCAGCTGCGGAAATTCGACATCTCAGTACTTCGGGCGCATGGCGCTCCTTTAAGTGAGAGCTACCCCACGCAGCAGCCAGTCCATGTAGATCTCAACATGCGCATCTCCTGTGACGCAGGGCACTCCGGGCACTCCTTGCTTCATGCTTTCTAACATTTAACCCTAAATAGTGATATTTTCAATTATCCCTATATGGCCCGTGACTTCAAATGCAGGTTTCTCGATTAGTTAATGTGTGGACCTTGTCCTGGCAGCGATGTATGGTGTTTGGCAAAAAATATGTTGGGTAGGTTCTTGAAGCGTTGTCATAGCTCTTGAGCGAGGGTTTGTGCGGTGAAGCATGGCATGCACGATTGAAACGACAGGACCTGGTTTGTGAAGCCACTTCGGACTCCCCCACAACTGCATGTTTTGTGCTTGGCAAAACAAGAACTAGCTAGAACATATCACAATTCCTGATGTAAAGTGTGTCATGATATTCCTATGATGGGCAATCACACCTTGCATCCTGGCAGCGCTTGCAAACGCAAGCAGGAAATTGAGGCAGATCTCTTTTGCTGCGCCATGTCCTGCCTTGGTGAGTCCAGATTTCAGCTAGGGTTTAGGGTTTGGAGGTTTAGGGTTGAGTGTTTAGGGTCTAGGGTTCAGGGTTTATTGTTCATGGTCTAAGGTTTATGGTGTAGGGTCTAGGGTTTTGGGTTTAGAGTTTAGGGTTTGACTGTCAGAAAGGGAGGTTCAAAGAAGGTGTTATTTGCGATGCCATCTCCTGAACGGCACATTGTAGTTTCCTAAAATTTGGGGGGCCCCTATATAGATCCCAATATACTATAATCCTGATTATGGGGACCCCAATAAGGTACCCTTAATTTTGGGGAACCCCCACATGTAGCACTACAACCCGAGGAGTGCACCAAGTTTGCTGCAAAGCTTCCGTTACCTTACACCCTAAATCTTAAAACCCTAGTCCCCAAAACCCAGAACTCCCTAAACCTGAAACCCTTCTCTCCAAAACCCCTAAACCCTAAACCCTACTCCCCTAAACCCTTAACCCTAAATCCTACCTCCTACTCCAATAAACCCTAAACCCTTAAACCTACTCCAAAACCCAAACCTTGCCTTGTGCAGGCCTTTGAAGTCCTCTCCGACGGCCATCGTCGCAGGCACCTGGGTGGGACTTTCCGGGTTCAGGACTTCCAGGGTTGAGGGTTTACAGGGTTTAGGGTTTAGGGTTCAGGATTTCCAGGGTTGAGGGTTTACAGGGTTTAGTGCTTAGGGCTTAGGGTTAAGGATTTGCGGTTGAGGGTTTACAGGGCCAGGGTTTACGGATTATGCTCACTTTGTTGTTTTCAAATTGTCCGAGGTTGCAGGTTTCAGGCTACTTGTTGTAGGGTTTTGGGGTTGTGGTTTTAGGGGTCAGGATTTAGGGTTGATGCTTTAGGATTCAGAGTTAAGGGTTTGGGTTCTGGGATTCAAGGTTTACGGTTTTAGGTGGTGGCGTCTACAGAGCTTGGAGGATGTGTCGTAGATCTGGGTTGTAGCTTCCAAACGTCCCTCAGCATTTCGAAGATCGCCAGAAAAAGGCAAGACCCTCCAGATACCAAGAAGTATCCTGAACCCCATATGGGCAAATTATGATTACATAGATGGACCTCACCCCCCCCAAGCCCAATCCTCCCAAGCCCTCAAACCCAAAGCCCGAAAAATGCCAACGCCATTCCCTCATGCTCCCAGTCTACTTCTAAGACCTGGCCTTAAACCCTAAACCGTTTCGGGTTTAGGGTTCAGGGGTTTGGGGTTTAGAATTTGGGGGTTTGGGGTTTAGGGTTTAGGGGGTCAGGGTTTAAGGGTTTAGGGTTTAGGTTTTGGGGTTTAGGGCTTACCCGACGGCATTGGTTCCTTCTGCCTAGACATTCATGGCCTGAGCCTTGCTCCAACAGCCAACCCAAAAGGTCCATATGATCATGGGGATTCTCAAAATTAGGGGTACCTACTATGATGGAGAATCAAATGCCAAAGAGAATGGAAAATGACATGGAAACTGGGCTTATATAGGGGATTGTAGGGATCAGGGTTTCCCAAAATTAGGGTTGCCTTTTTGGGGGCCGTCGCCATAAGGAGAATAGTATGTTGGGTCTATTTTGGGGTCCCCTTATCTAGAGAGACTACCATATCGAAGATAGACCTTGAACCTATATGGAAACCCCTGAGGACCCCACGCGTATACACCATGTAGGCAACATAAGCATCAACAAAATCCTTCCATTTTCTTTTCAATGCCTCATTCTCACAAGCATGTTGCTATAATGTGTGCGTAATAGGAAGGAATGCAAAAGGAAGAGAAACAGCAGTATTATGGCTTTTTCCCTACCATTAAGGACTCAGAGTTTTGGCTGCCAACATAATATCCTAACCCTAATTTCGGAGGGGGTGGGGGGATTGTGTTAAAGAAAGTATCTGGACCCTTGGGTTGGCACTGACTGGGTTGCTGTTAAGGAACTTAAATTAAGTTACTATATTGGGAAAGCCTATTATTTACTATATATACCCATTATGGTAACTTAACTTAATTTCCTTAACAGCAACCCAGACGAGGCACTATGACGCCTGGCTTGCTGGAGACCCCGCTGCAGGCGGCGCCCTGCAATACTTGCGAGAGGTTTGGGGTTTAGAAGGGTTTGGGGTTTAGGG